>CM077090.1:25545459-25737412 GCA_039513925.1 Platanthera zijinensis
TCCCGGCGCGCAAAAAACCCGCCCGCTGCAAAAAAATACCGCCTGGAAAAAACCCACCCGCCCCGCCACCCAAATTCAAAATTAAGCAAATAAATTCCAGCCAAGAGAAATTTAGTATAGACATAGAGCATTAAGTGCATTCGAAAAATATTGAAAGATGAATGTGCCTAAGTGACTTTTCCAAAAGATGACCCAATGGAGTTTTTCGCGATAGCTTTTCCCACCGAATCCAATTCAAACGGTTTCTTAAGTGCGGTAAGCGTTTTCCAGAAAACGAAAAAGAGTTAAAAAGCCCTCCCAAATAGGCCCTTAAAGTCGGTGTGCAATGGAAGAAATTCAAATTGGATCGAAATCGGCTCGAGCCCATTTGATATCTAGACGATCTTGGAGTGCCTTGCCCATCGTGCACGGTAGTGAATTTTCGCGGGATCGAAGGTTTCCGCAAGGGAACCTTGGCTGGAACACCGGCCATGGTCGCTTCGCCGGTAAGTTTCTCGAGTCCAAATTTCAAGGTCATTCGGGTCGGGTCAGCCGGCCTTTGGATGCCGGTGACTCCTTTGAGTCCTTTTACACGTTGCTTTGGATGCCCTACAATGAGCCGCCCTCCCTCTGCCCAAAATCTGCCAAGCATATAAATAATTGTTAAATTAAAGTGCTTTGTCTGGTTCTATTTTTTCCTCTCATGCATTATTTCTCACGCCATCTTTAGCCAGTAAATGCCATTGATGATGTGCATGGCCCAATAATATCTCATCAATCAATACTAACCAGAATAATGTGTCCTAAGCACATTTTTGGGGTAGGGGCGGACCCATGTGGCGTCACAGTCGGGCACGTGCCCGGATTATAAGACTTTGTTAAAATCGCTGATGGCCCTCTTTTGCGTCTTTGCTTCATTCCGCTTCGGCGTTCTCACTCCTCGCTACTCGCTCGCGGATCGCAATCACGCTGCCCCCAATCTCTTCTCTTCGGCGTCTTCGCTTTATTCCAAGGGACGACGCGGTATGACGTCCTAATCCAAACGCTCTTGCGTTTCAGAGTTTCAGTCGATCGGCCTCATCTCTTTGGCTCTTCCAGTCTCTAGACTTCCAGTGATTCACCGACTCTTCAATTCTCCAGTTCTCCAGATCTCCATTTCCGTGAGGCGTGTGGAGCAACCGAGCAGACGAGGTTATTCAAGTTCCGATTTTTTGTGCGGTTGCGACACAATCTCTTCGGCGGCACGGGACGAGGGACGAACAAGATATTATATTTATGATTTTGCATATGTTGCTTTATTATTTATTATTTATTAGAAGTTTATAATTTCTACTTCATTATAATTTCATATAATCATGTTATTGTTTGAGCAAAAAATTGTGAAATATTTTCACGAGTTAATTTTAATTTATAATTATATGTGCTCAAATTGAGCGAAAATCCTAATTCCACCCCTGATTTGAGGTAAACATATTCATTGTCAAATGCTTCCAGAGTTTGGTATGAAATCATATCTATCTTACTCATTAATAATAAATTTTCAAGAAAGAAGATAGACAAAAAATTATTTCTAAGGGAAGTAAAAGACAAGAGTCTCCTAGTCCAAATATATGTTGTTGATGTCATATTATTGTGAAATATTATTAATTAGTAAGGTAGATAGCGGTCCCCTGATTTGCCGGTATTTTCGATCCACCAAACAACGTGTAAGTAGGGGTGTGCAAAAATAACCGAAAGAACCGAAAGCCGAACCGGAACCGAATCGAACCGAACCGAACCGAATGATTTGGGTCGGTTCCAAATAGTTTCGGTTCGGGTCTGGTTCCCATAATATCAGAACCGACAATTCGGTTAGGTTCCTGGTTCCAAGGGCCGGGTACCCAGAACCGACCCGAGAACCGAATATCAATACTAAAAAAATATTTTGAGACACTGGTTATATTTGTCTGACCAAATACGCGAAAATAATTGAGTATATAGTTTTATGGCTAAAAAAATATTTATTGTACTTGTGTAGTTGTATATAGTAAAGGTTCAACTATTTTGAGATATTGAAACTTATATTACAAAGAATCATGAGTTGGAAAAGACATTTTTAAATTTTGTTAGACATAGGTAGAACCGAGAATCGAATCAAAGCAAATGGTTCGGATGTGGTTCTATACAATAGGACCGTGGGTCGGTTCTGGTTCCAAAAGTTTAGAACCGGACTTATATGGGCCGGTTCTTGGTTTTGGGTGGAACCGAACCGATCTGAATTGCACCCCTACGCATAAGTCACCTTGTAAACAGTAGTCTCCACCAAAGCCCACCTCTTGGCGAAACACTTTCCATCACAATGCGATGCCACTCCCCCTCTTCTTGGCAGGCATTCTGAGCTCTTCCACACTCTGTTCCAGTTATTTAATCTATAATTAAGATTCAAAAACATTATAAATTTTAAAAAATCATTTTACAAGTAATTAAACTGAAAAAACTTAGGTTTGTATGAAACCGCTTGATGAGTAAAAATAAGTCTTCTCAAACTGTTAGAAACGAACTAAAACAGACCGGAAAAAGTATAACTGAAATTTTATTATCAGAAAAAGGTGTCTATTACAAAGGTATGTCCTCCCTTATATAGAATGGAGGAGATAAGAGAGAATACAAATAAGAGATGTGAGACTAAAAATTTACAGGACTAAGCGGACTATACAGAACAAACCGCACAAGCCGCGCGGTTAGACAGAAAGGCTAACCGCACGGCTACCACCAGAGAGAGAGAGAGACCGTAAGGGGAGACCGCCAGAGAGCACGGCAACCAGACAGCAACAGCACAGCAATCAAACCGCTGAAGGGAGAGCGCCAGACCGCGCGGTCTCTAACCCGCCAAGACAGACCGCCAGACCGCCCGGTCTCAACTTCAACACTCCCCCTCAAGCTGGAGCATATATATCGATCATGCCCAGCTTGTCACAAATATGATGAAACGAGGCGGAAACTGGCTTGGTGAAGATATCAGCCAGCTCTTTATCAGAAGTGACAAAGGGAGTGCAAATTTGTTCCATTAAGATCTCTTCACGAATGAAATGACAGTCGACCTCAATGTGCTTGGTTCTTTCATGGAAGACCGGATTTTTGGAGATGTATATGGCAGCCTTGTTATCACAGAACATAGGTAGCGGATGGTTGTAGACCTCTCCTAAATCCAGTATTAGAGCCCGTAGCCATTTTAGCTCACAAGTGGTCGACGCCATATTCCGATACTCTGCTTCAGCACTGGACCTGAAAACAACAGACTGCTTCTTGCTCTTCCAGCTTACCAGATTACCCCCAACAAAGGTGCAGAAACCAGAGGTAGACTTGCGATCCCCTTTGTCATCAGCGTAACTCGCATCTGAGTAAGCTTCAACCCTCAGATGACCATTCTTCTGGAAAAGCAATCCTTTCCCAGGTGCGGCTTTGACGTACTCTAAGATCCGTAAGACGGACTGCAGATGACACTCCCTGGGAGCTTGCATGAATTGACTCACCTTGCCAACAACATAGGAAATGTCGGGTCTGGTCACTGTGAGATATATGAGCTTACCAACAAGACGTATGTACCTCGTAGTATCTGAAAGAGGAGGCGAATCATCTGTCCAGGTTTTGTCTTCTCCAACAGCCATGGGACATCGAGCAGGTTTGGCCCCAGTCAATCCTGCATCTTTTAAAAGATCAAGGGCATACTTATGCTGGGAGAGGACTAAGGAATCGGGCTTCCAAGAGATTTCGATCCCCAAAAAGTACTTTGGAGAGCCCATATCTTTCGTGACCAGATGTTGAAGAAGATGTCGCTTTGTCAAGGCTACCCCTTCCTGGTCATCGCCAGTGAGAAGAATATCATCAACATACACTGCAAGAACCACCAGTCCCGAGGAGGTTTTGCGAGTAAATAGAGAGTGATCGGCAGCTGGCGCACAAAACCAACGGCCGCCACGATGCCGCTGAACTTGTCAAACCAAGCTCGAGGGCTCTGCTTGAGGCCATAAATTGCCTTCTTCAGCCGGTATACTCGTGTCTCCCCCTGAGCAACATACCCAGGAGGTTGCTCCATGTAGACGGCCTCCTGAAGATCACCATAAAGGAAGGCATTCTTTACATCCAGCTGGGAAATCGACCAATCTTTATTTACCGCCACAGAAAGAAGAACCCGTATAGTGCTGAGACGAGCCACGGGAGAGAAGGTGTCAAAGTAATCAACCCCATAGGTCTGAGTAAAGCCCTTAGCAACAAGGCGAGCTTTATAACAGTCCACAGTGCCATCCGGGGCAAATTTCACCACAAAGACCCAGCGACAGCCAACAACATCAGTACCGAAGGGAGGAGGAACAAGAGTCCAGGTACCCCGCTCCGTTAGGGTGGCCATTTCCTCATCCATAGCCATCTTCCAGTGAGGAATAGCAAGGGCCTCCTGGTAGGAGCGGGGCGTGGCAGTAGCAGAGATAGCTAGAGCAAAGGCCCTGCGAGAAGGGGTAAGACGATCATATGAAACAACAACAGTAAGAGGGTGTAGGGTACACGTCTGCACCCCTTTGCGAAGAGCTATAGGAAGATCCAGGTCAGCAGGTTCCTCGGCATCCGGAGCATCCGTGGCAGAGAGAGCTGGCCCGGGAGTAGAGAGCGACGACGACGGAGATGCGGGAGACGGTGGTGGAAGAAGAGGAGTGGACGAGGGCGGAGTAGGGGTGAAAATCGTAGTGGGAGACGAGGGAACAAAGGAAACATCAGGAGAATCAGAGGCTGGGAGAAGAGGAGGGGAGTCATCCGAGAAGTAGGAGGTATTCTCGAAGAAGGTGACGTCAGCAGAAACGAACTGCTTACAAAGGATGGGATCAAAGCAACAATAACCTTTCTGAGTGGTGGAGTATCCCAGAAAGATACATTTGGTGGAGCGAGGAGATAGCTTATCACGGGTGGCAGAAGGGGCATGCACAAATGCAGTGCATCCAAATATTTGGAGAGGGAGAGGAAATGACTCCTTGCCCGGATACAAAATGGAGAAAGGGGTTTTTCCGTGGAGAACGGTGGAGGGAATGCGATTGATGAGGTAACAGGCAAGGAGAACAACATAGCCCCAATAGGAGCGAGGAACATGCATCTGGGTCATCAAGGAACGAGCGACATCAAGAAGGTGACAGTTTTTGCGTTCTGCCACACCATTTTGTTGTGAAGTATAGACACAACTCGTTTGATGAATAATCCCATTTTGCATGCAGAAGGCAGAAAAGTCATGACTGATATATTCTTTGGCATTATCAGATCGCAGAACTTTAATAGAAACATCAAACTGAGTTTTGATTATGAGATAGAAGGATGTCCATACAGAGAATAATTCGGAGCGATCTTTTAACAGATGCACCCACGTACAGCGAGAGAAATCATCAATGAATGTGACAAAATATGAACTACCCCGACCAACAGTAAGAGTAGGAGAAGGACCCCAAATATCGGAGTGGATGAGATCAAACGGACGGTGGATCCACGAACGTGCTTCGGAGGGAAGGAGGAGCGGTGATGCTTGCCAAGCTGACAGGCTTCACAGTTGAGCGGAGGACTTTGTGGAGGAAGGTGGGGCAGAAGTTGACGAAGAAGATGAGGAGGAGCATGACCAAGGCGGAGATGCCATTGGAGCAGATCTGTGGAGGTGGAGGAGAAGGTGAAAAGCGGAAATGTTATCCAGGAAGTATAGGCCGCCACTCTCAGTTCTAGTAGCAATCGTCCGTTGGGAGTCCGGATCCTGAAAAGAGCAAGTAGTAGAAGTAAAAGTAACAGAACATTGTAATTGCTTGCATAGAGAGGTAACAGATAATAAGTTGCATGGGAACTTGGGCACGTAGAGAGTATCCTCCAAGCGAAGAGACTGAGTGACATGAACGATCCCCGTCCCATGAACCGATGATGAAGATCCGTCAGCGAGAGTAACCGGGGGCAACCGACCATGTGTTTCTAGGAGAGAAAAACACTGGAGATTGCCGGTCATATGATTAGTAGCACCGGTGTCGATCAACCATTTTCCTTGAGTAACAACGTGGGCACTACCAGAAGACGTGACCACCGAAGCGAACGGCTTTGAGGAGTATATGGAAGCCATGAAGGGAGGACCAAAAGAACTGCAGCGGTCACGGTGACAGCACACCAGTGGCAAGAAGGGCCACGACCAAGATGCAGAGCAAGGCAAAAGGGGACGAAGAGGGAAGCACAAGCCGCGCGACTTAACAGGAGGTCGCGGCGACTAATAAGCAGGAGCAGCTAAAGGAAGAGCCTCATGGAGGAGAACAAGCCGCTGCGACTTAGAGACAAGTCGCAGGGACAAGAGAGAGAGCGGCAAAGGAAGAAGGGCAGAGAGGCCGCCTAAACAAGGAAGAACTCGCGCGAACAGAGAGAGATCGCAGCGGTTAGGAGAAAGAGATCTGCCGAGCAAACAACAGGAAGCCACGCGGTTAGGAAACAATCCGCGCGGATAGGAAGAAGAAGATCTGCAGCGGTCACGATGTCAGACACCAGCGGCCAGAAAAGCCACGACCAAGCCGCAGAATCAAACAGAGGGAGAGAAGTCGGGCGGCTAGCAGACAGACTGCGCGAACAAGGCAAAAGAGGCCGCGGAGACAGGTCGCGGCGACTAGAGAAGAGAAGGAGGAAGCGGCGACTAGAACAGGTCGCAAGAAAGAAGCAAGCAACAGAAACAGGCCGCGCGAACAGGGCGCAAGCAAACAGGCGGAAGAAACAAGCCGCGGGAGACAGGTCGCGAGAAGAAGAGGCAGGTCGCGCGGACAGGAGAACGCACGGAATCAGGAGGCAAAGATCGATTCCTCTGATACCATGTTAGAAATGAACTAAAACAGACCGGAAAAAGTATAACTGAAATTTTATTATCAAAAAAAGATGTCTATTACAAAGGTATGCCCTCTCTTATATAGAATGAAGGAGAGATGAGAGAATACAAATAAGAGATGTGAGACTAAAAATTTACAGGACTAAGCGGACTATACAGAACAAACCGCACAAGCCGCGCGGTTAGACAGAAGGGCTAACCGCACGGCTACCACCAGAGAGAGAGAGACCGCAAGGGGAGACCGCCAGAGAGCACGGCAACCAGACAACAACAGCACAACAATCAAACCGCTGAAGGGAGACCGCCAGACCGCGCGGTCTCTAACCTGCCAAGACAGACCGCCAGACCGCCCGGTCTCAACTTCAACACAAACGAAATCTTAATAAAAATTGTTCAATGTTTTGGCTCTTGACGTCTCCACTACCATTACATCAAAAACCTTCTAGAAGCCTACATTCAGAGGACTCACATTGTCAAACATGATTCTAGAAACCATGAAGTTTAAGGCTTCGTTTGGGGGGACTTATTTTCACCGGTCAAGTGGTTACGATCGCATGAATCGGACCTTAATTAAAGTTCGGTTCATGCGGTCGTAACCGCTTGACCGGTGAAAATAAGTCCCCTCAAACGAAACCTAAGATTGTGTCCTTGATCACTACTGCATAGTAAAATTTATTGAAGTGCTCTGGCATATCCTTTGTAGAGAAAATGATCTTGCCAATGAGGGGAGGAGTACTAGAGGTAGGGGCGACGTCAATTCGATAAATTGTTTGTTGGTTGGTCTTTCGGGAGGCCTCGCAACCAACTCCACTGTGGATCACGCCGATGCCAAAACTCGTGCCAATGCCCTCACGATCTTCGCAGTGAAGTCGTGCAAATGCTTTGCTTGAAACTCTTGCTTTATCTGTTGCTTGTGAAGCATCTTCTGGTCTTCCTACCTGGATTACTCCTTGTAATCTTCCCTCCATGTTCAACCTCTCCACAAGAACAGGTCACCATGCCATGACTCTTGTTGTAACCGAAATCCGGTTCCAAAAGGAGTTCGGACCCAAGGGGTAACCTGCACCTAATTCTCCCAAGTAAGAGCACTTGACCGGTGGCTTGGAACGAAGGAAGAGAGTGATGTAGCAAACGCTGGGGTTTGCGCACGATTACAAATTACGTGTGCGAGTGAGGCATTTCATCAAATACCTAGCGTGCGCGTTGCGTCAATTCACCACGGATTAAAAGTACTTGTACGCAACCAAAACCATTACGACGAGCGCGGCGGGAGCAATATTTTGGGATGAAGATTTTAGTCGGAGTATGTATTAATTCCTACAAGAACCATGCAACCAATGGCTAACCCTTTCCGACCAAATGGTTGGGGAAAAGGTGGACGCTACTCTTCATACGCCGATTCGTTGCCGATTCCAATCACACACCGTGACATCCACGCCCACAAGAATAAAAACATAGAAGAAATCACACAAGGTATGGTGGAGGAAAATCGTTACCAACCGGATGAGATCCGGGGAAATAGCCGCAGTTGGCGCCGGCGCAAAGAGCCCGCAGGCGGGCGAGGAAGGAGCAGGCGATCGGAGATACGCCGGGAGGAAGTGGGAGGGGCCGCCGCCGAAGTCGCGCCTGGAGGAAGGGGCAGACCGCCGGTGTCGCGTCGGGCGGATCCGTCGGTGTCGCGCCGAACGGGAGGGGAAGGAGTAGCCGGTCTCACCTTTTTTTGCTCAAAATTTTTATTAGGGCATCCAACCATATTACCATAATGAGGGGTATATATACTCCTCACAAAATTCATCCTAGCCACACATATCTTGATCTCTAATCCTAGCCATCCAAGAGGTTTAATTTAATGTAAAATGCAGGAAAGAAAAATCCGTGACCGCCTAACAGTTTGGTCGATCAGACGCGCAGAAGCAAGCTAAAATATAACCCAATGTTTTAAAATATAACAGACGAGAAAAAAACATAAACGAATTAGCGAACCATGTCGAGATAGGCCCTTCGTGTGTTGGGCCGGAGATTGTATTGGTGCGTTGATGGTAAAAATCGTCTCACGGACTACAATCCGAATATGCAAGTGTACCTATCGTTTTATAGTATAGTGATATAAATAAATCAAGGTCGTATAAAAACTCGGGGCAGACAAGTACAATTACTCACAACGACTCTATTATCCTACCGAATGATTGATGAGTTTTGAAAATGAAAATGAACTAAGCTTAATTAAAAGAGAAATATAATATTGCGAAAGAGTGCTCGATCGACGATTCACTTTGAAATAAAATAACGGAATAAATTAGTTTAACATTTGCAATTCTATTAAGGCCGTGACGGATCTGAAAATAAGAAAAAATCTCGCTAGAGCATTAAATCTCCTAACTTCTAGACGTTTTGACCGAAATCTCTTTGCAAATCAAAAGACCTAAAGTCGCATTATCGAGGTGATCCGCACTATTGGATTTGACTTCAATCCGGAGGATTTACGTCATCATATCTCTAGGATTACGTGCAACTCTTTCCTTCCTTGAGTGATCTTTCACATTCACGAGCCTCTCGGTTACTCGAATATGAGATCGGAATCTACTACCGTACACTAGAAATACGGAGTCGATACGATATTGATCAAGGTCGGATCAAAAATACAAACACAGCATCATAAAATGAAAGATATTATTTTATCGCAAAGATCACCGTGATCGGGCACAAACAAGAAAATTAGCTAAGCATTAGAGAGAGAGTAAACAAAAGAAAAGAAAATTGCATTTTCATTAAACTAGGAATAAAAGTACATAACAAGATGAAAAATACTAAACTATTGCTTGAATAAATTGAAAAACATCAAGAAAATACAAATACTTGAAATGAAAGCTTGCTCTCTAAAATATTCTAACTCTCTACATTATCACTCTACTTTCTGCATTCCCTTCTAAAACTTGAGGGATGGGGTCCTTTTATAGGAGAGGGAGAATGTTCTAGATGGAGGAGATGAAGAGAACCAAAGGGGGTGGAGATGCATGAATGTGATGATAAATGGGAGGAGAGAGAGGAGGCTAAATGCATGAATGGGGTTTAATGAGATGGAGAGAGAAAGAGTTACATGCATGCATTTTATTTAAAAGAAATTAAAAATAAAAATAGAAAATAGAAATATAAAGAGGGGAGATGGATGAGATTTAATTGAGGATGAAAGAGGGAGAAGGGGGGTGAATGAGAATAAAAGAGGAGAAAGAAAATAATAAAGGGAGAGAGAGAAGGGAGTGGACGGTCAATTGATAAGGAAATGCATGCATGGGAAGGTGCATGCATGCAAAGCAAGGGCCTCAAATGGGCTTGATGAAGTGGGCTGCTTCATCAAGGGCTCGGGTTGGACTATGGGGGCTGCATGGTGTGCTCGGGCTGCTCCAAGTGGGCTTGAACTAGAGGGCTCATGCCCAAAGAGGGCTGCACCTACATGAAAATAAAACAAGAACATTAGTTATGTTATAAGATAAAAATAACTAAAACATTAATATCAAAAATAAAGTAACAAAAACATAAAATAACAAACAACAAAAACATAAAATAACAAAACATAAAAACTAAAATAATAACAACAAAACAAACAAACAAACATAACACAAAACACAACATAACAAACAAAAATAAAATATTAAAACATATTATCAAAAATACAATATTAAACATAGCATACATAAAATATATAAAAATAATACTAAAACCTAGGAAAATTTAAACTAAACTAACCCAAAAACCGATGACTAAAACTAGTCATCATGCGTCGCGTCGTCAAGTGGAATCGGGACGACGCCATCAAAGAGCTTCCCCTCCTTAACCAATGCTGAGTTGGGCACCTTATAGTGCACTCGAGGCAAACCAAAACTAACCAGAGAAGGAAGAAGTCATAGAAAAGGATCCTCTCCAAAGATGTCATTGAGGGTCTATTTATATTTTTTCACGACTGATCTCAGATAGCGGAATCTCGCCTTTTGGTTTTACTATACACAATCGAAACTGGTCTGCCAACAACGACACTCCACTATTTGGAGGGGTTATTAGTGGGCTAAAATGGAGCCTCTAGACCCTGGATCTCGCCTCTGGACCCTGAATCTCGCCTCTAGACCCTGGATCTCGCCTCTAGACCCTGGATCTCGCCTCTGGATCCTGGATCTCTCCTCTGGACCCTAGAGCTCGCCTCTGGACCCTGAGCTTGCCTCTGGACTCTAGATCTCGCCTCTGGACTTTGGATCTCGCCTCTAGACCCTAGATCTTGCCTCTGGACCCTAGATCTCGCCTCTGGACCCTGGATCTCACCTTTGGTCCATATATCTTGCCTCTGGACCCTGGATCTCACCTTTGGTCCCTAGATCTTGCCTCTGGACCCCGAATCTCATCTTTGGACCCTGGATCTCGCCTCTTGACCTTGGGGATCGCCTCTGGACCATGGATTTCACCTCTGGACCCTGGAGCTCGCCTCTGAACCCTGGATCTCACCTCTGGACCCTGTAGCTCGCCCCTGGAGGTGACTTCTCCTATACTCGCCCTAGGTGGGCGAGATCCTCTAGGCCATCCTTAGTCATCTCTGATCTCGACGAATTACGGGTTATACAACCCTCATCCCGATGCAAGCCACAATAAGGCGCGGGGCCTGTGTTTTTATTTTTGTCTAGTTCACCTGCATCTATTACCTCCACCTCGTCGAGCGATCGACATCGCCTCTCTAGGTGAAGAAGGGTGGAACTTTCTTTGTTCTTCACATCGGTGTCTCTCTAGGAGTTACCTCAATGTCGCTATGGACATTGGATTCACCATCTGAGTCGTTGTGATGTTCCCCCATTAGACAAAGGCTCGACTCGTCTTCACTGCTTGAGTCGGAGGTGCTCGACTTGTCAGAAATAACATCGTCCTATATTGAGGTTTTGAGCCCTTTCCTCTTTCCTTTGTCTCTGTCTTGCCTCCCTTTTTCTTCCTTTTAGAGCTTTGGGCAATCTTTCTTCATGTGTCTATACTTGTGATAGTGGTAGCACTCAGGAATAGACTTTTCTTCGTCGCTTTCTGACCCCTTTGTGATCTGATCTACCTCCTCTTCTCTACTGCATCTTTCTTTAGAAAACTTGTATACTTCTCTTGCTTCTTGGGATCCTTTAGAAATCTTCTAAATTCCCGAACATATAAGTTTTTCATCATCAGACTCTTTTGTTTTTAGTGCTAGAGCTTTCTTCTTTGGCTCCTTTGAGTATTCCTCACTTTGTATCTTCAGCTCTAGTTCACGGGTCTTCGTATTCCCAATGAGGCTTTCAATTTCCAAGTTGTTGATATTGTGTGACTCAGCAATGGAAGTCAATTTTGGATTGAACCGTGGAGGAAGAGATCGCAAGATTTTCCGCACCAAGTCTCCATTTGAGAATGTCTTCCCGAGAGTTCTATAGGCGTTGACGATCTTCGTGAAGCGTGTGTACATACTATCAATCTCCATCCGAAATTGTTCATATTCAGACTCCAGTCAAAACAACTTTGACTCCTTTACCTGAGAGGTACCTTCATGCGTTAGCTCTAGTAATCGTCATATATCAAACGCAGTTTCACAATTACAAATTCGTTTAAATTCAGTTTTGTCTAACGCACAAAAAAGAGAGTTCATAGCTTTCGTATTGTTAGTACTTTTTAGTTTATCAGAGTCATTCCATTTGTCATGCGGTTTATCTAAACTTGATCACTCACATTGATAGTGGGTGCAATGCATTTCGTTTCGATCATGGCCCACACGTCCATGTTTTGTGTCATTAAGAAAATTTTCAACAGCGTTCTCCAGTGTCTATAGTCACTCCTCATAAACAGTAGAGGTCTACTCACACCTTGTTCCTCAGTGAAAGCATGAATTAGCCATCTTATTTCAGAATTTTAATACCTTTTTGAAGTAACCTGGCTCTGATACCACTTGTTGGATATAGTGACCAACCTTAGGAGGTGAATAAGGTTTTAAGATTTATTTAAACAATTCGAATATTTTTGTCTAGGAAAACTAGTTCTGGAAGCTATAGTGTTGCGGTCTAACTCGGCACTCCTAAACCAGTCCAAATTTGACCGTCTTAGCCCGGGAGCGGTCGAACGCGCAATCAGTCAAAGAGTAGGTACACAAGACGATTTTGATGTGGAAAAACCCTTCAACTGGATAAAAAATCACGTGAACGGGTCTTGGTGAGGCGATTGGAGTCCTTGGAGGTCTTCTTCTCCGAACGTTATGATAGAATCTTGCTTGACTCTTTTGTCTTCATGAATACCCTCTTGGACATTTATCGAAAGTATCTGGGTGGAGAGAATCGGGGGTCCGACGATAGTTTCAATATTGGTAACCATCTGTCCGCCTCCAGGTCCCCCCTGCGGAGCAGCCTGCTGCTCTCTTGCTTGCCTGGGAGGGGCTTGATGCTCCTGCACACGTCCTTGTAGAAACCTGCCGAGAATCCCTTGCCGGATAAGGCGCTCGATATCGTCCTTCAACCTTGTGCATTCTGTTGAAAATTGTGAAGTGAAAGTGGGGGTTGATCAAGCAGACCGCGCGGCCTGGGCGGACTGACTGGCAGACTGATGGTGCGGCCTGGGCGGTCTGAGGGTGCGGTCTGGTGTTGGCGACCAGCTTGTTTAGCTTGTTCTGCTGTTGGCTGTTCTTTGAAGTAACCAGGAGAATAGATGTATATCCGCGGGATAGTGGCGGACTCCTTTTGTGGTCGCGGAGTCCACCTATGGCGGACTGCATATGGAGATCGCAAGATCAGCTACGGTTGTTGCCCTTGCTCTGGTGGAGCGGTTAGGCGATAACTAGAGTTTTCTTGTGGCAGATTGTCTTGGGGAGCTGGCGGACTGATCTCTTGTCCGCCGAGCTTGCGCCTGTATTTTTGGTTGGTTGTTGGACTTGTTCAAATTTGTGACAAGTCCAGGTTGTTCGCAGAGTCCGCAATGTCTGCTGGTTGACCGGACGGTTTGTGCTTGTTGGTCGTGGACTTGTTGCGGGCTGGTGCATTGTTCATGGGTTGTGCGTGCTGTTGTTGTGTCTGCTATAACGTGCGGTCTGGTGCAGTGTCCGTCGGGTTGCAGATTGGCTTCCAGCCTTGGTGCCAGGAGGTTTTGGATTGGCTCGTCCGTATGTCCTTGCAGACTAGCTTGTGCTAGCTGCTGACTGGGGTGGTGACTCTATCCACTAGGGCGGTGACCACACTTCTCTCAGCGCATATAAATAGAACCCCCCCCCCCCCCCGTCACTTCAATAGATAACAGAGTAATAGTAAGTTGAGCGTGGGTTAATTGCCGCGGTCTCGGTTTTCTTGTCCGCGCAGTTTGAGAAGGATTAACTAGTTGCCGTTTGCAGGTTGTGCGGCTAGCACTGAGAAGCCAGGAGTCTGGTTCTAATTGCGGTCAGGAATCAGTGGAGCTTGTAGTTATCAATCGGTGGTTTCAGCAGGTCGCATTTGCGGCCAGCCAATCTTCTCTCCTTCAGTAATTTCCAGTTCAATAACCTGTCTGCCGGTCTCGGCGGACTAGGCGGTCTGTTCTTTCAGTTCGGCGGCGGCTTGCAGAGCATTCGTTCAGCAGAATAATGGGTAGTCCGCGGACTTCGCGGACTCCGTAGTTCAGTTGGTGCAGCAGCGGCTTGGCGGTGTCGGCGGATTCGGCGGTCTCTGAGGCAGTCCGCCCGGCTTGTTTTCTTCTTGTTTGCTTCTCTCTTGTACTTGGCGAAATCATGTCTCGCCATATATGTCTTGCCTTGTAACGAAGATAGTTGATACTACAAGATTTGTGATTGCTCTCTTTTGTCTCTGATTTACATAGCTCTGTTTATGGTTGGAGTGTTTTTGCGCCTAATTTCCGTTTTCGCTTGATCAAGTAGTCAGCTTGATAGTTTTGAAAGTTTTACTTGGTAGCAGAGCTATCTTCTGATCAGCTTGTGAAATTTCAACACATTCCTCGGTAGTATGTCTGGTCCCACGATGAAAGTCACAGTATTTTGACTGGTCGTTTCTTGGATTTGGAACCGGCACAGGCCCGGTCGCGTGTTTTTTTACCTAGTTGAGGGATTTTTCCACGTCAAAATCGTCTTGTGTACCTACTCTTTGACTCTTTAACTGATTGAGCGCTCGACCGCTCCCGGGCTAAGACGATCGATTTTGGACCAATTTAGGAGCGCCGAGTTAGACCGCAACAGTGAGTTTGATAATCATACTACTTTATACGATGTCATTTATGGAAGCAAAAAATGCTCATCGTAATATCTACAATGTACATAAATTCTGGCTCCGTTAAGTAAGCAGATGACACTATCAGTTATATGACTAGCTTGTTATCTTTTCGTGCTCCAACATAGTCTAGGTTGCATTACATTCGTCCATTTCTGATGTGCCGACACTTATTTCATTGGATTCCAAAATGATAAATAGTTCATTCATTTGCATTTGAATGTTTGTTCTCCAATTCCAAACACTATTCCATCTTGGGTGAGAGATATCATCAATATATTGCGGAAGGCTGGGGAAGACATTACAATTAAAGCTTACGAGAAATACATCTGATTACAGAAGCAACATTACATTTGTCCATTTCTGATGTGCTGACACTTATTTCATTGGATTTCAAAACGATAAACAGTTCATTCAGTTGCATTTGAATGTTTGCTCTCCAATTCCAAACACTATTCCATCTTGGGTGAGATATCATCAATATATTGCGGAAGGCTGGGGAAGACATTACAATTAAAGCTTACGAGAAGTACAACTGATTACAAAAACAACTTCTTGGATAAACTTGGATAGATACAGAGTTATATAAATTTTTTATATCTTTAAACACCCATCGAGAAGATGATAGACATATCCATCGAGATGGGCAACACACCAACCTGCAATAGCCTGATAAGTGTAGTGCAATCACCTTCCATCACCACCGATGACCAAGAAAACTCCAGCGCCAGCTCCACCGTCAATCGAGCCGCAAGTGCCTCCGCCACCATTGGAGATGTCAAATGATCCCATATCGCAGAACGCCAGACCAAACACCCACCAGATGAGTTCCGAGCGATAATCCAGCACCAACCAAGGCTGGATCCCCCCGAGTAGCACCATCAAAATTGATCTTAATAACCACCAAAGGGGTGATACCCAGGTACACGAAAAAGAAGGCTCAAAAGGCGAAGACACGTTAGGAGGGCACAATAAAGACGTGCAGATGAAAACCACAATCACGGCCAAGTCCTACAAAGATCCCTCCTAAAGCATATAGTTACGACGCCACCATAATGCCCAACATGTAGTCGAGAAAACGGTAAAGTCATCTGACGAAAAGGAGGCATGAGCCGTCTGAAGACAATCAAAACACGAGCCGAGCCCTCCATCCCGGGCCAAATCAGGGAGCCCTAACATGGGCCAAATAGGAGCCAACAACGGACATGTACCAAAAGCATGGCAAAATTCCTCGTCAGGAGCCTCACAAAGAGGGTAGTCCACCACATCCAAGCAATGCCTATGACGCAGGTTAGAAGTCATCAATAAAATGCACTGAGCCAGGCGCCATAAAAATTCATGAACCTTAGGCAACACCCTAACCTTCCAGACGAAGTCCCAAGATGGTGGCCAGGTGGAAGAAGAAGCTCCCGCAAAAAAGAGGGTACGAAGAACCAAGTGGTATGCACTCTGAACTGAGAAGACACCATCAGATGAGTAATGCCACAACCAAATATCCGGAAGAGCGCTCCGCCCCAGAGGGTTACAAGAATGGTTGCAACATCAAAGATACCATAGACCTAATCAGTGTCCCGCGCTTGATGATAAAGAGAGCAGTTGCCTCCTTTCCTTTTTTTTGACGTTGCGAACCTCGCCAGCAGCCCCCGACGCAGGTCCTCAAAGAAATAGATCGGGCTTTTGGACAACTGGTGGAACCAATCCCTGACCTTCCCTTCGAAGGTGATGGAGAATAATATGCACTTGAACGTGTCTGTCATGTTATAGATGGACACCAAATCCTTGAACTAATGGAGATGCCTGACAGGGTCATCTTTTCCTGAGTAGTAGCTCAGGACTGGCTCTCTGAAGCCTTCTGGAACTGGGGCCGACAACACCTGCTCACTGAACGACGACATCCCTCCTGGGCGACGAAGGACCTCGGCCTAACGAGTAGCACCTCCATACTTGCCACCTTGTCAAGCATCCTGGAACCTTGCTGGATACTCCACATCCCGGAACCTGATACCTTGAGAACTCGTCGGGTAAAACTGCGACTGAGCTAATCGCTCCGGCTCTTCCCTCGCATGCTCCCTCCCAAGTCACCTAGGGGGACCGCCATCCTCTGGTAGAGTCGTGCGATGGGGTGAAGTTGTTGCTACCTCTTGGACAGAAAGAAACCCCACTCGCACAATCGCCTCTATCCTTCACACAAAATCTTCGAAAACAATCATTGTAACAAAGTCACCAACATCTGCTGAGTTGCCGACTATCTATACATTCTCGCTTGCATTCACCATTTCTCCTACTCACAAGATCTTTCTCGTCGACTACAATCCACGCTCACCGCACCAAAGTATTGAAGCTGGAAAAATTCTCAACTCCAAAATATTCAGATCAATACAGCGTAAGGTTACTGGTCTAACGGTTGGGCTTCACAAGCAAGGACAAAAGGACTAAAATAGAACTGAAGGACCCCAGGTGCTGCGGCAGGGAAGTCACATCACGTATCCGGATGCTTAGAATAAGCTTCCCCTCCACAACAAAAAATGACCGAGCAGGGTACAAGGTAGGGACTAACTTGGCGACTATCAAAAGTTGGCGACCAAGGGGATGATCACTGTCTCACGGCTCAAGTCTTTGATAGTAGGAATAAAAAACTCATGCAGAAGTCTAGAAAAAGTCTTCATCCCTGTACCCCTGGGGTCCTATTTATAGGAAAAACCAAGGAGGTGGTGGGGGGGGGGTCTTATTCATAGCCCAATCCCCACCTGGCGAACATTCAACTTCGGGGGAGCTCAAACGGCTTGGGAGAGTATCTATGTTGGTTGTCTACCAAGCGAGTATGCAAAGGATGCTCGTCATACTCGCACAAGTCTTATACTATCTTGAATGATGACTTTGACTTCTGTCTTCCCGTCGACCTTGCCCCTTTGCTGACCTTCTTTGAGTGGGCCCGCCCTCGACAAATATGGGTTGTACAACTGTTCCCTCGAGATCTCGGCAAGCCGTCGATGAAGACCATAAAAATTGTTTCCTAAATTTGTTGTGGAATCTCCAGGGGGTAAGAAGAACCGTTGTAGACATTTCATATTTGCATATCTCATATTGCTGCACAAATAGTTGAACATCCCTTCGCTGACCCTTCTATAAAACATTGGCCAATACCCGCTGAAGAGTGTGGAGGATGCTCGCATGTCCCCCTATCGACGATGAATGAAACTCGTGCAACATGATGATCTTCCATGGTGATGAAGAGGGTATGACCATCCTGCCATGGTAGTATAAGTGTCCATTCTGTAAGTGAAACCCTGGATTGGTAGTCTGCCCTTGTTGAAGTGACTCCACAATTGGGCGTAGGTCTGGGTCCTGAAGGATCTCCTCCTGAATGTCATCTAAAACCCCGATCAACGGGCCTAAGATGTGGTGAAATGTCCCCTATGGTATGCGGGAAAGTGCGTCCGCCGCCACATTCTTTTTCCTTTGCCAGTGATCTCGTAGTCGTAGCCCAACAACCTCATCACCCACTTTTACAACAGAGGAGAGGCCACCCGCTACTCCAAGAAATGCTTCAGGCTCTGATAATCAGTTTGTACCTTGAAATGCCTCCCCAAAAGGTATGGTCGCCACAGGGTCACGACATGTATAATGGCCAATATTTCCTTCTCATAAGTTGATAAGCCCAGTGTCCGTTGTACTAAAGTCTTGCTGAAGTAGGCTATCAGGCGCCCCTCTTGCATTAGGGCGGCCCCAATCCCCACGTCTGGCGCATCAGTCTCAAGGACAAACTCCTTAGTGAAATCGGGTAGAGCTAGCACCGGTGTGGTAATCATCGCTGTCTTGAGAGATTGGAACGTTGTTTCGGCCTCCTCTGACCAGCTAAATGCCTCCTTATGTAACAGATGTGTCAACAACCACGCTATCTTTCCAAAATCCTTTACGAGTTGCTAGTAGTATCCCGTCAACCGAGGAAGCTGCGAAGGGCTCGAACTGTGCATGGCCGGAGCCACGTTTGCATGCTTTCAATCTTCTTCGAAACGTCCTGGACCCCTTGTTCCGAGACTATATGACCCAAATATTTTACCCTGTCTTGTCCAAAGGAGCATTTGCAGAGCTTGGCGTAGAGCTGGTGTTGACGGAGGATCACAAACACTTGCTCTACAGGTCTGAGGTGCTCCTCCCAACTGGCACTTTAGATCAAAATGTCATCAAAAAATATCAATACGGACATGCGAAGGAGGGGCCGGAAGATCTCATTCATCACCGCATGGAACGTAGATGGTGTGTTGGAGAGTCCGAAAAGTATCACGAGGAACTCGTAGTGGCCGTTGTGTGCCTAGAAGGCTGTCTTGTAGATATCTTCTTCCTTCATCCTGATTTGATGGTAGCCTGAACGCAGATCCAACTTTGTGAACAGGCGTGCTATGTGTAACTCATTCAACCGTTCTTCTATCATGGGAATGAGAAACTTATCCTTAATGGTGGAGTTATTTAGACCGCGACAGTCAACACAAAACCTCCATGAGCCATCTTTTTTTCTTCATCATAATGATGGGTGAGGAAAAAGAACAAGTGTTGGGTACCATAATTCCCGCTGCTAGTATCTCCTCGGCGTTTCATTCTATCTCTGCCTTTTGGATGTGTGGGTAGCAGTATAGTCGAATGTTAGCTGGTTCAGCTCATTCCTTGAGGATGATTTGATTGTCTTTAAATTTTTGTGGCAGAAGAGAATGAGGTTCTTGGAAAATCTCTAAGTATTGCAATAGCAAGGATTGCACCTACTCTGGCAGTTCATGTGGAGAAGTAGGTCTTGGAGCAAGCTCCATGATCACCGCCATAGGATCTTCTTAGTCCCACAACCTTTCTAGGCATCGAAGAGAAACCTCCTTCATGAGTGAGGTTTTGAGTCCATTCAGACAATAGTTCTTTATGCCCTGTATAAACTCCAGTCACGTGGTCCCAGTCCAAGGTAACCTTCCCTAACTGTTGTAGCCATTGTGAAAGTCTACCTAGTGTCAACAACTTCACCTATGGGGGGGGGGATAGGTGATTTGCAGTTTTTTGCGGAATTAAAAATTAACATGCACAAACAACAAACACAGCACAGAAAAGCACACCAGAGATTATAGTGGTTCCCCGATTTGGGTACGTCCACTCTCCCCCTTCGACCTATCTCCTAACAAGGGACGACTCGGTCACTTCACCAACATGATTGAAATCCAATCCTCTCACTATAGAAGAAACCCTTCCACTCGAAGGAGTCACTACTCCTCCACCACGGGTTGCACCCAACCCTTACAACGAGGAAACAAAGTTCCTTTACAACAAAGTTAAAATAGAATGTACAAGAAATACAAACTACGTTTGGAGAACCCGATGTCCCTCTTCGTTCAATGAAGCTTTCTTGATGAAGACAAAGAGTCCACGATCGGAGCACTCTCTTGGAGAGGATCTTCCCGAGATCGGCGGCGGCAAAGGATTGCGGCGGTGATGCTTTGTAGATCCAAACTTCTTGACGAAGCTAGCAAGGTCTACCAACGATCTTACTTGGATCGATCGTCTCAATCGATTCGGAGGGGAGAAATATTCCCGCTCAACAAATCAAGAGACAAAGGATCTCAAGATAGAAACGTGAGACGCTAAGATTAGCCTCGGTTCTGTCGCCGGACGATCAAAGATGACCTCTAAGATCAGCGACGACGACTATCTTGCGAGCGGCGACGGCGACGGAACGGGTTTCGCGATCGGCTAGGTTACGCTCGGCGGCTTTGATTTCTCGTGATCGATTACTGTTGGAGTTCGAAATACGCGAGTATTTATACTGTAGACCAACCCTAAATGACCGTTGTGGTCCCCACAAGGAGAAACCCTAAGCCCGGTCCAAACAACGCCTGATATCTTGGTTCGGTCCAGCGAGCAGGTAGAAATCGCCTAAGGCAAATTCGGCGGGAATCATTGGTGATTCCCGTCGAAGTCGGCGGGAATCACTCATGATTCCCGTCGAATTTTCCTTGGAAGAATTCCAGTTGAAATCCATGACATCCGGAGGGAATCGGCGAGAATAAAAACCATTCTCGATGAATCGGCGAGAATGCAGAGTCATTCTCGACGATTCAGCGAGAATAACTTATTGATTCTCAACGATTCTGACTTAATAGAATTCTTGAAGGCGTTGAGTCATCCGGATGCAGTCGGTGGGAATCGGCGAGTGATTCTCGACGATTCGGCGAGAATCACTAGTGATTCCCGTCGAATCGGTGAGAATCACTTAGTGATTCCCGTCGAATTTAACTTAGACGAATCTTCGTCTTTCTTCTCATGAGTTGGTCTTTGACCCATCCTTGCTCCTCTTCTGCTCTTGATCCATCTCAGCCCTGTACTTGGAAATAAGTACACTCCAATAGAGAGAGTACACGTGAGCCAACACACTGATCTGCTCAACGAGGGATTACGTTGCGCAGACCCGTGTATATTGACCCACTGCACCCTGACATTGGTGTGTACTTAGCATGGAATAGCTGCAAGCACATCTTGAAGAAAATCATCAAATACATTATCTATTTAGCTTAGCTTGTTCAGGGGCTTCTTCAAATCAGGTACATTGTGGATACAATATCCAACAATCTCCCCCTATTTGAAGAAGCCTAAACCCTACAAGCTAAGGTGAATAGAACATATGAGAATGAAAATCATAACCTAAGACTTTAGTTTTGAGTGAGATTCATTACCATTTTCCTGAGAGCATACTTAATGTTGGCAGCCACCTTAGCCTTAGCCGAGAGGGTAATCTCCCCCTTTTCGGCTTCTGCAAATCTGGGAATTCACTTGGAGCCACATGCTCCCCCTCAGATCTTGCATCCATGCTCGAGCTTGAGTTCCTTGCTGATGCTCCCCCTTGATCCAAGAGCATTGAGCCGTACAGTCTTCACTCTTCATAGTTCAGCATGTCGAGTTCAGTTTTGAAGAGACTGAACTTGGCCTCGTCTAGGGGCTTTGTGAAGATATCTGCAACCTGCTTATCCGTGGGGACATAGCAGAGAGATATATCTTTGTTTTCCACATGCTCCCGAATGAAGTGATAACGCACTTCAATATGCTTCGTTCTGTTGTGCGACACAGGATTGTTCGCAATTGCTATTGCGCTCGAGGAGTCGCAATACATCGGAACTTATCTGAACTGCAAGTCATAATCTTTGAGCTGATTTCTGATCCATAGAAGTTGTGTGCAACAACTGCCTGCTGAGATGTACTCAGATTCAGCCGTGGAGGTTGCGACACAATTCTGCTTCTTACTGTTCCAAGAAATAAGTCTTCTTCCGAGGAATTGGCACGTCCCGGAAGTGCTTTTCCTATCATCCCTGCTTCCTGCAAAGTCTGCATCTGAAAAGCCTATCAGCTCGACATCATTGTTTTTTGGGTACCACAAGCCAAGATTTGGTGTACCTTTATGGTATCTAAGAATTCGCTTTGCAACGACATAATGAGATTCCTTAGTGTTCACCTGATATATGACACATACGCATGTGGAAAACATAATATTCGGTCTACTAGCAGTAAGGTAGAGCAGGGATCCAATTATGCTCCTGTATTTGGTTTCATCAAAAGGTTTCCCTTTCTCATCCTTATCCAGAGACACAGTGGATCCCATTGAAGTCCTCATAGAGGTTGCATTCTCCATTCCGAATTTCTTGAGGAGTTCATTTGTGAACTTCGTCTGAGAGATGAAAATTTCATCCTCAGACTGTTTCACTTGAAGTCCCAAGAAATACTTTAGCTCTCCCATGCTACTCATTTCAAACTTTCCTTGCATAAGTTTAGAGAACTTTTTGCAAAGATTGTTGTCCGTAAAGCCGAAAATTATGTCATCGACATAGATTTGCACCAGCAAGATCTTGCCTTTGACCTCCCTAAGAAACAATGTCTTATCTATTTTTCCTCTCGAGAACTTGTTCTCAAGAAGAAAACTAGACAGAGTCTCATACCAAGCTCGAGGAGCTTGTTTCAAGCCATATAACGCTTTATTAAGAAAATAAACATGATTAGGAAATATAAGATTAACAAAACCTGGGGGTTGCGCGACATATACTTTCTCTTTCAATTTTCCATTGAGGAATGCAGATTTCACATCCATCTGATAGACAGTGAATCATTTGTGCGAAGCATATGCCAGGAACAATCTGATCGCCTCGAGCCTTGCAACTGGTGCAAAGGTCTGGTTGAAGTCAATCCCCTCCTCCTATCTGTAACCTTGAGCCACCAGCCTGGCCTTGTTCTTTATGATGACACCATGTTCATCCAGTTTGTTACTGAAGATCCACTTGGTGCCGATCACATTCTGGTTCTTTGGTCTGGGAATAAGCGTCTAGACGTTGCATCGTTCGAATTGATGCAGTTTATCTTGCATGGCCAATATCCATGCTGCATCTTTGTTCGCTTCGTCGAACTTCTTTGGCTCAACCTGTGATAGGAAACTAAAGTGCAAAATCTCGTTAATTGTACCTCTCCGAGTTTTGACACCGTCACGAGGATCTCCTATGATCTGATCTCTGGGATGATCCCTCACGTGTCAGAGCTCTAGGAGTCTGGCATCTGGAGCTCTGACATCTTCTCGGACTTCTCCTTCTTCTAGGAGATTTTCTCCACCCCGATCTTCAACTTCTCCAGTTGGCGTTGATGTGGAGACCCTGACGTACTGGGGAGTTACATCTTTAGCGGTCTCATCGAGACTTAGCTGTTCAAGTCTTGCACCTGCATCTTCAAGAATGCCATAGGAAGAATTGCTGTGAAGCAAGCTTCCTTCATCAAAAACAACATTAATGGACTCCTCTACCACTAGGGTTTTCTTATTGAAGACCCTATATGCCCAACTATGACTGCTATAGCCCATGAAGATGCCTTCGAAGCATTTTTCTCCGAATTTAGTACGTGGGTACTTCCCATTATTGAGTACATAGCATCTGCGGCCAAAAATCCTCAAATAGGACATGGTCGGTTTCCTGCCTTTCAATAGCTCATAAGGCGTCTTGCGATGATTCCTGTTGATCAATGCTCGGTTCTGCACATGACAAGCCGTGTTGACAGCCTCTGCCCAGAAGTACTCTAGAAGAGAGACGTCATTCAACATTGTCGTACATGCTTCAATGAGCGTTCTATTTCTCCTTTCCGCAACTCCGTTTTGTTGCGGAGTGCGCGGGGAGGAAAACTCATGAAAGATACCAAGTTCTTCACAAAATCTGTCATAACACCAGACTCGAATTTTGTTCCATGGTCACTTCTGATTTTGACCACTGAGCAGTTAAGCTCGTTCTGAATCTGCTTGACAAAACTTGTGAAGATATCAAACATATCTGACTTTCGTTTCAAAAAGAACACCCACGTAAACCGAGAGTGATCATCAACAATCACTAGCGTATATGATTTGCCTCCTAAGCTATGAACTTGCACTGGACCGAATAAGTCCATATGCAGAAGATAAAGACATCTGGAGGAGTCTTTGTCTGCAATGCCCTTAAAGGTAGCCCGAGTCTGTTTGCCCTTCTGGCATGTAGGACAAGGGCTATCTTTGATGCACTTAATAGTAGGGGCATCCTTTACTAAGTTCTTAGAAAACAACATATTAATTGTCTTGAAATTAATATGTGTTAATCTCTTGTGTCATTGTTCACAAAGAGATGCACTGCCTTTTGCTACTAGGCACACGGGGGTAGAAGAATCTACGCTAAGAAAATCTAAACAAAATATATTTCTGCTCCTAATGCCAGTTAATACTGTCTCCGAAGAGGCACACGATATTATCAAGTACTTATCCTTACAGAACTTAACGTCATACCCTTTATCACACAACTGACTTACACTGATCAGGTTATGATTTAACCCTTCAACATAGGCCACGTCGGTGATAGAGATTATACCGTTGGAAATCATACCGTAACCTCTGGTGACTCCTCGATCTGATCCTCCAAAGATGACTTGGGGTCCATTTTCGACTGGAGAGTAATCACGCAGCAGGCTTCTTGTCCCGGTCATATGCCGGGAACATCCACTGTCCAAGTACCAGATAGGCGTTTTGGTGGCCTTTGGACATACCTGCAAAACAGAATCAGTTTCCCTTAGGAACCCAATCGAACTTGGGTCTTATATTCCTTGTTAGCATACTCCCCCTCGGGTGGTTAACCCAATGAGTGGTCGGCCTCGCATTGTTAACATGAGGAGTCTCGTTGAACCTTGGATTAAACCAGCAATCCACGACAAAGTGACCAACTTTGCCACAACACCAACAGTCGAACCTGTTGTACCGCTTCCTAGGCTCCAGCTTCACCCTGGGAACGGTGGGTCCAGCTGGGGCCTTGGATCTGGAGGTGGAGGCATCATGATGACAACAATCACATGATTTCTTCACTTTCTGTTCCTTCAGTATACCAGGCTTGGCTTTTGGTGTCTGCTTCCTATTATGGCCGCTAAAGAAATGACCATAATTTTCCACTTGGATTTCCTCATAAGGTGCCTTGAAGACACTCTCGTCATAGTTGCGGGGGAAGGCCCAACCATCATACCGACTCTTGGGCTTTTCAACTGAGGGCCGGAAGAAGTGGCCATAGGTTGACTCAAAGTCCTGTTCATTGCAGGGAAAGCCAAGCTTCCTGAATTCAACAGGGTTGAGTGAGGCCTTTCCCTTTTCTGCAGTAGAGGCCTTCTTAGCAGCCTTATTTTTCCTCTGCTTTCTGTTTCTCCTGGATGATTTACCAGGCACACCCACATGCCCCAAGCCAGCCCCCTTGGCCTGTGCATAGAAGGTATCAACTAGTGGAAGAACAGTCTTTGGCATAGAGAAGCTTTTGACAATCTTCCTTTCTGCCGCAAGTTGTTCTTCCAACTTGTTGACTTCTTCCTGTTTTAGGTCAAGGAGCCTTAGAGATTCTGAGTGCTCAGAAGTCAGGCCCAGGTGTTCCTGTCGGAGAGAGATCAATCTAGTGATCTCTTCTCTTAGAGACACACCCTCAGCCTTAAGGAATTTGACTTCCTTTTTCTGAGCCCTCAACCTCTTGCGGCATTCCTCAAAGGTATTGAGCAGAAGCTCATACTTTTCAAGGAGCTCAGCTTCACGGGCAGATGGGCTGTCCTCGAGATCATCATCAGGAGACTCATAGTCAGAGTCAGAGAGGGGGGTACGAGCTTTTACCTTCCCAGTAAATGGGGGGCATTCTCCTTCTGAGTCAGAGCGACCCACTAGCCCGAAGTAGGCTTCCTCATTATCACTGGAGTCTGAGGAATCAGACTCACTCTGTGTCTTTTGCTTTTTGGCGATGTAGCTCCTCTCCTTCTTCTTATCTCTAGAGGACTTGTGCTCCTCTCCCTTCCCCTTATCTCTCTTGCCTTGGTGGCAGTCAGCGATGATGTGACCTGGCTTATTGCATCCAAAGCAAATAATGTCATTAGAGCGATGTTTGTTCTGTTTGGATTCATACCTGTCAGAAGAATAATTCTTCTTCTGATGTCTGGAGGAGGATCCGTCTCTTTTTCTTTGATTCCTCAACTTGAGGAACTTCTTGAACTCCTGAGTGATGAGGGAGAAGTCTTCTTCAGATAGCTCTGAGCCGGAAGAGCATGGCTCAGATTCTTCTTCCTCATCCATTTTCCGAGAGCGGGATGAGGCTGCACCCTTGCCTTTCCTTGAGTGATTGGCTTTTAGGGCTACAGTCTTCTCTCTGGCCGCGGCTTTATCGGCTTCTTCTTTAGCTTTTCTGGTGTTCAGCTGAAGCTCATAGGACAGAAGTTTCCCAAACAGAATCTGGGAATCTGTTTCTGCCAGCCTGCCAAATTCTCTGATGGCGCAGATCTTGGTGTCACATTCCTTAGTAAGGGATCTAAGGAACTTGTCATTTAGTTCACCATCGGTGAACACTCTGCCATAGCCCTTCAGGGCATTGACGATCTTCAGGAAGTTCTCGAATGTCACTTTGATTTCTTCCTTGGGACCTTGCCTGAAGGCCTCGTACTTCTGGTTCAGAAGGGATCTTTGATCATCCCTTATTTCATCAGTGCCTTCCATCAAGATGATCAGGCAGTGTCAAATGTCCTTGGCAGTCCTGCAGTTGCAGAAAACCTGCATCATGGAATCATCGACGGCGCTTACCAGAATGTTCTGAGCTTTCTTGTCAAGTCTGACAAGCATCATCTCATCCTTATCTATTTCAGACAGTTTCTTGGGCACTTTCTTGGTAGGATCAATGGTGGAGGCCTTAGTGGGGATATAAGGTCCCTCCTCCACTATCATGAAGAGTCGTGGGTCGACTGCTTCCATGTAGTACCTGATCCTTTCCTTCCAGATAGGAAAGTTCAACTTGGTGCACACTGGGATCTTCCCTGAATACTTGAGTCCTTCAATTTCAGAGAGCTTCTTTCTTCTTGACACTAGATGCGGGAACTTACTCAAGGTGTTAACCTTATTGACGAGTAACCTCCGACCTGTGGGTTATGGGCCCACCACGCTTCCGCTGCGCCACAAAACTATGTCGGATCCCTTGAAGGGCAACAAGTAAATTTCCAATCGACACAACTACCCTTGCACCCGGAGTTCCACCCCCTTCATGACTCCTTCACACTGCAACTTGTTGTCGTCGGCTACCATAACCTGAAAGGAGGATTTGCGGTTAATCTCAAGGCCCAATCTCCAAGCCACTGCGGGGTTGATGAAGTTGTGTGTGCTACCACTGTCAATTAAAATGGTCACTTTCTGTTGGAGGATCCTCCAGGTAATTTGCATAGTCAGGGGTGTGGTCCTCCCCCCTCCATATCCTGGATGGATACGCCAAACTCAGCTAGGTCGAGGTCTTCTTATTGTTCGTCTCCCTCGCCTTCATCTCCTTTGTCTTCTCCTTCTTCCCTCAACATGTACACCTGGATCATCTAATATTTATGTCCAGGGCCATATTTCTCATCGCAGTTGAGACACAACCCTTTTTCCCGTCTTGCCTGTAACTCAGGCCATGTTAGCTTCTTCATAGTCGCCTTTCCTGCCGCAGTTTGTTCCCTTCCTGACTGTTAGCGGGTTCGCTGTATTCTTCCCATTGTCCATCCTTGCCCTCTATCAGTTAAAGTGCTCCTCCTTAATTCGGGCAAACCTGATGGCATAGTTCAAGCTATGTATGAGTTTAGTCTCACATAATCTACTAAAATTTGTATGTCTTGTGTAATCCACCAAATACCCCCCATGAGGGATGAATACAGTGCACCAGTTTTTTTCTTATATTAAAAAAAGTATTAGAGTAGGAATTGATTCTTCCTTGAAATTTTGGCGCCCTAAAGATGTTGGCGACCTAAATTTCTCAGTGGCTTTCAGTCGTGTCTCGTGCTTCCTCTCATTCTCGTCACCGACGATGGCAATGCTTGTTGCTCCCACTCCCATCGACAAGTCCAGCTTCCTCTCTGGTCGACATTTCCCTCGCTGATCTCGAGTCCAACTTCTGATCTCTTCCAAGTGTCCTACTTCTGATTCCACTGGCGGGAGCCACTTCTGAACCCCATGATTACATCAATAATGAAGGTCTCTACATTCTCCGTCACAGCTCATCTGCATTTTTTGTCGTCAATCCTGCTCCCGATTTCGGTTGTTACTCATGACTTTGTGTTCTTCGCCACATCCCGTCGCTTCTCCTTCTGTTGGCTTCATCGAGCCCGTCGACATTTCCTCTCCGATGATCTCGTCGTGCTCCTGCGGCTTCCCGTTGCAGATTCCGTCATTATTTTGTGCCGATCCCGCAACCTGGAGTAGATCCCGCTTGTCCCGCCTGGATCTGGGCCCAATTATCGGCAGAGGAGACACATGGCTTTTTATTCAATCCCGATTGGCGCTCTCGATGAGCTTCTTGTTGAAATATCACAAGATGATCATGAGATAGCTCTGATACCAAGTAAAAACTTCCAGAGCTATCAAGCTAACAACTTGATCAAGCGGAAAATGGGAACCAGACGAAAAAACACTCCAACCATAAATAGAGCTAAGTAAATCAGAGACAACAAAAGACAATCACAAGTCTTGTATTATCAACTATCTTCATTACAAGGCAAGACATACA
The DNA here is from genome assembly GCA_039513925.1 of Platanthera zijinensis. Lineage (NCBI taxonomy): Eukaryota > Viridiplantae > Streptophyta > Magnoliopsida > Asparagales > Orchidaceae > Platanthera > Platanthera zijinensis. The sequence continues at coordinate 25,574,568 of CM077090.1, forward strand.
TGGTGAGACATGCTTTCGCCAAGTACAAAGGAGAAGCAAATAAGCAAACAAAAACTTTAAGTCGGGCGGACTCCCTCAGAGACTGTCGAGTCCACTGAGACCGCCAAGCTGCTACTGCACCACTGATCTACGGAGTTTGCGGACAACCCGTTATTCTGCTGAACGACTGCTTTGCAAGCCGCTGCCGAACTGAAAGAACAGACCGCCTAGTCCGCAGAGACCGACGAACAGGTTATTGAACTGGAAATTGCTGAAGGAGAGAAGACTGGCTGACCACAAATGCGACCTGCTGCAAACCGCCGATTGATAACCGCAAGCTCCACTGATCCCTGACCGCAGTCAGAACCAGACTCCTGGCTTCTCAGTGCTAGCCGCACAACCTGTAAAAAACAACCAGTTAAACCTTCTCAATCACCGCGGACAAGAAAACCGAGGCCGCAACAATTAACTCACGCTCAACTTACTGTTTCTCTGTTACTGTTGATGTGATCGGGGTCCTATTTATAGGCACGATGAGGAGTGTGGTCACCGCCCTAGTGGATAGAATCACCACCCTAGCTCTCAGCCAGCACCAAGCAGTCCGCCCAGTCCACAAGGATAAGGCCGAACACCAGACAATCCACCAGGCACCAAGGCAAGAAGCCAGTCTGCAACCCGGCGGATACCGCACCAGTCCGCACGCTGTAGCAGACACAACAATAGCCCGCACAGCCCGCGAACAACGCACCAGCCCGCACGCTGTAGCGGACACAACAACAGCCCGCACATTCCGCACAGCCCGTGAATCAACGCACCAACCCGCACGTTGTAGCGGACACAACAACAGCCCGCACAACCCGTGAATCAACGCACCAGCCCGCAATAACAAGTCCACGACCAATAGGCACAGACCGCCCGGTCAACCAGCGGACATTGCGGACTCTGCGATCAACCTGGACTTGTCACAAATTGTAACCAAGTCCAGCAACCAACCAAACTTAGGTGCGAGCTCGGCGGACAAGAGATCAGTCCGCCAGCTCCCCAAGACAGTTCGCCACAAGCGGACTCTGTGGTTATCGCCTAACCGCTTTACCAGAGCAAGGACAACAGCCAAATCTGAACTTGCGATCTCCATATGCAGTCCGCCACAAGCGGACTCCGTGACCTCAAAAAGAGTCCGCCACTCCCCGCGGATATACCATCTATCTGCCTGGTTACTTCAAGGAACAACCAACAACAGAACAAGTTGATCAAGCTGGTCGCTAGGGCTGAGCATAATATTCGAAACTCGAAAATCGCTCGAAAATCGTTCGAAAATTGAGCAGAATCGGAATCGGTTAAAATTGATTCGACTCAATTTGAGTCGATTCAATTTGACTCGAATCTGATTTCGAGTCGATTTCGAGCCAGTCCTGAATCGCTCGAAATATGATTCGAATCAACTCGAATTAATTTAAAAAATTATGTATTTACTAATATATTCTTATTTTAAGATTAAAAATAACAAAATTTAAACATAAATAAAAAGAATGAAGGCTTTAAGTGTTTCATTTGCTAAATTTATACGTTGCCCAATTTTATTTTGCCCAAACTATGAATAAACCGAAAAAATGCTAAATTTCGAGCCGACTTGATTCGATTTCGAGCCGACTCGATTCGATTTTGAGCTGACTCAATTCGATTTCGAGCCGGCTCGATTCGATTTCGAGCCGACTCGGAATCGAGCCATTTCGAGTCGAGTCGAGTCGACTCGAAATCAATTTCGATTTCGAGTCGATTTCGAGCCGAGTTCGAGTCGAAAATTTCGATTTCGAGCCGAGCCAAAATCGCTCGAACTCGACTCGATATCAGCCCTACTGGTCGCCATCACCAGACCGCATCCTCAGACCGCCCAGGCTGCACCACCAGTCCGCCAGTCAGTCCGCCCAGGTCGCGCGGTCTGCTTGATCAACCCCCACTTTCACTTCATAATTTTCAACACTTCTCTCGCAGGAGCCGATCTCTACTCGATCGAGCCTCTGTCAGCGCATATTCTCCAGGCTTTCCATTGCCGAGTTCTCCTTTGCTGCGACTTGCCGCTATCCAGCCATTTTGTGTGATGTTGTTGCATCCTCCAGCCATTGCTCGCTTGTCTCTATCAATTCTGGCCGCTACACACCCTTCTAGGGTGGTATTCTCTAGCTGATACTGAAACTTGGAGATTTTTTATGCCACTTTGTTTTGTCGTTAGTGTTTATTCTTGTCTCGTTGTTATGCCTTCTTGAACGTGTATTCCAAATGAGGGGGGTGTTTGGGACGAATGTGAGTCGGATGATATTTTCCGACTCTCGCCTTAGTCTCACACGACCCTCCTGGCTTTTTGTCTTGTGTTGTTTGTGTCTCCCAAGTTTTTCTCTGTTGATTGGTACATGTTTCGTGGTCATAATTTCAACAGGTTGTGTCATGTGGGACCGTGACGTGCAAAACATTGTCTTGTGGGACCGCCCATTGTATGTATTATCCCTAACAAATTATCTTTGGTTGCCGGCTTGATGATTATCCACACATCTTATGTTACCTTCGACATGTTGTGTGTGTAGATGATGTTGGCTGACTTGATTTCAGCGAGTCCACATCGTATGTGGGACCTGCGGCGTGTGTGGGTCTACGACATGTGTGGTTATGCCCCTGGTTTGATTCCTCGGTTTGGAATTTTCCCTGGTGACTCGTCTGATGTTTTGTCCTACATCGCCTAACCTGATTACCTTTCTTTTTATGATGCTTTTAAGCTCGAGGTTTCCCCTGCAGCTTGAGGGGGTGTGTTGGAGTTTGCACATTATTATTATTATTTTAGTCCATGTAGGAGTCTTTAACCATGTATGAGTTTAGTCCCACATCATCTACTAGCTAGAATTATGTCTTGTGTAATCCTTTAAACACCCCACTTGATGGATGAATATAGTACACCGTTTATTTCTTTTCTTATATTTCAGCAATTAGAAATTGACAGTGTTCATAAAATTAAAAAAACACGACAACAAAAGGCTAAAAAATTGGCTCAAAATCTATTAATCTTAGCTCAGAAGAGATGCATATCCACTTGAAATAGAAATTTACGGTTTTGAGTTAATAACTTGGTGAGACCCCTACATTAAAGTAGTATTCTAACAGGGCATGCTTGGAGCACCTCACAACCAAAACCAACTTTCATTATTCGAGATTATATCCTCAAACTTAGGCTCTGTTTGGGGGGACTTATTTTCACCGGTCAAGCGGTCACGATCCATGAACTGGACCTTAATTAAGGCCCGGTTCATGCGGTCGTGACCGCTTGACCGGTGAAAATAAGTCCCCCCAAACAGAGCCTTAGTTGTATCTTAGGCTGTGTTTGATACAGCTTATCGCAGCTTATTTCCTCCGGTGATGTTGAACAAATATGTCATTGTCATGTCAAAATCTCATGCCCCAAACTAGTTTGTTTTGGTAACGGTAATAACATTTGTCGTAACAAACATACAATGACGATTTTATCCAACCTCACCAGAGCAAATAGACTGTGATAAGTCGCGCCAAACGCAGCCTTAGTCTGTATTCTGCAACATAAGCTCATGAAATGAGCGATGAAAGAAAAAGTCACAACGAGAGAGATCATTCATTGGACTTATAGTATAAAACATGAGATCTATTTATAATTGTATAAAAATATTGGAAAATAGATTTAAGAAATCTAGGCATATTCAAAAGAGGGCAGAAAATGTAACAATGAGGAGGATATATAGAACTAATAAAGTAGCAGGATAAGGAATACAACCAAAAAATGAAAGCTATAATGGATAAAATATGGAGAGAAAAAAGACTAAGCACCCCATGGAGAACTTAAATAGAGCAATTGTAGCACCTAATAGAAGGAATGGATGAGAGCGATTCATAAATGAAGATAAAATAGCTCATTCAAGGTAAGGCTCCGTTTGGGAGGACTTATTTTCACCGGTCAAGCGGTCACGACCGCATGAATCCGGCCTTAATTAAAACCCGATTCATGCGATCGTGACCGCTTGACCGGTGAAAATAAGTCCTCCCAAACGGAGCCTAAATGATAATGACAATTTGCTGTCTTTTCCTTTATGTACATCATTCTTGTTGATAAAGAGACAAGTTTAGCTTTAGTTACAAATGTAAATAAATATTGAATTTTATACTAGATGCATATCCTTACTGAACAACACTACTGTTAGAAGATGTGTTTATTTTATGCTTTGTACCTGTAATATTGTATAGGGTTGCACCCACCCACCCGCCCGCCCGCCAACGCACACACATATCTCATTACCCTCCGGAGATCAACAACGTATCAGAGACGACACCGCTCTTGGTTTTTAAGATGACATCGTCTATCTGATTTCTTCCTCCGGAGATCAACATGGATTTGTTTTCTTCCATCGACGAGGATCGTGATAGATGAGCACAACATCTTCTGGCTTCGTTGATCCATCTTCTTCGGTCGACCAGGATTGTAATCAGCGAATTCTACTCTTGACAATCTTCTGGCTTCAATGATTTGTCTTCTGTCGGCAAAGAGCGTGATCGTTGCTCCCATATATACTCGTCTCCATGTTCGGCGAACTTCAAAAGAAGTCCAAGCATATCACATTTGGGTCTGCACGCTATTGCGGATAAATTTACTCCAACCAAGGACCACTATCAGCATTTCGACGAGTTTCTACTACTTAGGCTCCGTTTGGGTGGATTTATTTTCACCGGTCAAGCGGTTACGACCGCATGAACCGGGCCTTAATTATGGTCCGGTTCATGCGGTCGTAACCGCTTGACCGGTGAAAATAAGTCCCCCCAAACGGGCCTTAATTATGGTCCGGTTCATGCGGTCGTAACCGAGCCTTAATTATGGTCTGGTTCATGTGGTCGTAACCGCTTGACCACTTCCACTATACTAATTGACATATTACTATCTTATCCTCTTCCCATTTCCAATTATTTAAGAATGGTGTCACCGTGCCTCTAGCTGGCATACCGTGTGCATCGTATGAGTCATCTTGCTCGTCTTCCAACTCATAAATTGGGCAATAGTGAATACGAGGACTAGTACAATGACAACTGTTGGATCTACTTCCCAGCTTCATGGATCCCCATGTTCAATAAATGTGCAAGAATTGCAATAATACAAAAGAGCTATTGGATATCTTTCATGTGATGTTCTCACAAGCAAATAATTTGACTCGCCTTGGTAAAACATTCCCTAATATGCTGAACGAAAACATGATACGAAAACAGTACTTTACAGGTGGAAACTTCTTGCGGATGAAACTCTTGATCAATAAAAAATCTCTTCCAACAGAGAGAAACACCAGTCGCACGAAAGACACGTGTTCGAAGTTCAAGAGCACACCAAAGACACATATTGGAACTCAACGGCACACCAAAGACCCCCGGCCCTGACCTCTATCCTGACTGAACACAAGACATAGGCTCCGTTTGGGGGGGACTTATTTTCACCGGTCAAGCGGTTACGACAGCATGAATCGGATCTTAATTATGGTCTGATTCATGCGATCATAACTGCTTAACCGGTGAGAATAAGCCCCCCCCAAACGGAGCCATAATCTCACATTTTGGGCTCTTCATGGGAAATTTGAGTGGGCCTTTAGGACTACTTCCCAACCTTACTCTCCGCTCACACGTTGCCGATATTGGGAGCTGGTAGACTGTAGAGATCTCTGAGGATAGATATCGACGACTTCGTCCCTTCAGCTAGCCACCCTATATTGTTGTCGTTGCCCGGACCATACATCCAACACACGACTTGGCGCCCCGTTTGTTGGTTTGGTTGGCTGATTTAAGTGTTTCTGATCACGTTAAAGATACAACATGTAACTTACATTCGTACTTCCATTATTATTGTTGATGGGTCAATTGTCCATATTGTGGGGTTTGGTGACTGTGTGATCACATAGGGCATGACTATGACTCCGTTTGGGGGGACTTATTTTCACTATTAAGGCCCAATTCATGCGGTCGTAACCGATTGACCGGTGAAAATAAGTCCCCCCAAACGAAGCCTATGTCCACAATGGTTGATGTATCACAATCTGTTTATAACTTAATGTCTATTAGTAAGTTGAATCGTGATTTAGATTTCATTGTTATCTCCACCGCTTCTGATTATGTCTTTAAGGAAGAGATGACGAGTCATATTATTGGTAAATGGAAGTTGAGCGGAGACATATATGTTCTTGATGAAGCCACTCATGTTGCATGTCCTACCGTTTCCGCCCAAATTCTGGATCTTCGCTACAGCCATGATAACCCCCTAGTTTTGTTCTTTGACGTGTGCTCTGAATTAAAGTTTGTTCCCATTTTAAGGCTTCGTTTGGGGGGACTTATTTTCACCGGTCAAGCGGTTACGATCGCATGAACCGGACCTTAATTAAGATCCGGTTCATGCGGTCGTAACCGCTTGACCGGTGAAAATAAGCTACCTCAAACGGAGCCTAAGTTGTGAGTTTTATCATTTTGCTAACATCATGATGCTAGTTATGTACCTTGTGATACTAAATTATCTTGTTATGGGCATGGGTTATGTGCCCTAGATATTACGAGAATAAATTATGAATTTTATTAATATTGTGTCGCGTCTTTATAAAATGTCATCAAGTCTAGCGTAGGTTACCTTATTTCATGTAAGGGAATTTTAGTACTTCAATCCAATACTGTAATCTTATTTAAGGGCTTCTTGGGCTACTGGAATGACATCCAATAAATTTTATATTTTCCCAGGTCTTCTTTTTAAAAGATTTTGGTAGCTCTCTCCTCTCGAGCACGCCGCACCTAACAGTCGCGGTTTCGGCTCCACGGTACCCTCCACCGTCGTCATCCCAGCCTCCGGTCACTACTCAGGCAAGCTCAAGCTTCTTGATCCTCCACCGCAACGGAACGACTCTTTGATACTGCTTCCAACCGCACATGCAAGCTTTTCTCTGGTTCGAAGCTTCGAAGTCGCCTGCACGGCGACTTCTCCCTGCCCAACGCCTTCCGTTTCCGCAAGCAACTTGTCATTTTTGCTGTCATCCCGCTATTATTCTTTATGAACCCTGTGTCCGCCTTTTTAGCCGCCAAGAAAGAACCTCCCTCTAGTTATCACAACTCCATGTATCCCTAATTCCCTATACAGTTTCTTTATCTAATTTCTAAGGCTACCATCACGCCCTCTTGAATTTATCCTTAATTGATTAATTAAATTCTTGATTAAATAATTAGTGTTAACTTAATTCATTCCTCTTACCCAAAAACACAAATTAATTACTTGACTATTTTATTGAATAATTAATTATATTTTTCTAACCAGTACATCTGAGAAGGCTTCACCATTTGATTCGGTGACTACGTTGCTCGCCCAAGGTCATCGCCATAATGGCACGATCATTGCACGCAAACATAAACAACCGCTTGCTCGTCTTCCACTCTCTGCAAGCTCGTTGATTTTTCACCCATGCCACTGTTGAATCTTGTAAGCCTCCCCCGGCCTCAGCGATCGCTGATCTCATTGTCTTTGAGCCCCATTCTATTTGTTATGTAAACCACCTCCAACCAGCATCCTCCGCTCATGCCATATACTCAGGTCCTGCAAGCCCCTCTGACACCATTCCTGCCAATGACCGCCCCCCAGTCGTGTCATCTATGTGCACGCCATGTGTCCTCCATCCAATGACACATCCGTTCTGACATTCCACTACAAAGGCTTTTTTTGGTGTACAGTCAAAAAACTTGAAGATTGCCCCAATCGAGCCAAGCTCGAGCTTGAGGGCAAGCTCAATTTCAAGGAGGGAAGTATGTTATGGGCATATGCTAGTCACCCAAGATATATTACGGGAATAAACTATGTATTTTATTAATATTGTGTCGCGTCTTAATTAAATGTCATTGAGTCTAGCATAGATTACTTTATTCCAAGTAGGGGTATTTTGTACTTTGAGTCAAATGTTATAATCTTATTTAAGGGCTCATTGGTCTAGTGAAATAACATCCAAGAAGTATTTATTTTCCCATCTCATATTTTATGAGATTTTTGTAGCTCTCTCTTCCCAAGAACGCCTCGCCTAGGAAGTCGTAGTTCCGACTCCATAGTACCCTCCGCCGTCGTCATCCCTACCTCCAGCCAAAACTCTAGTAGGCCCATAACAGATCCCTTACACCTATTGATGTTGTCCTCTAATGTTTAGGACCTTATATGGTCCCTACTTTATTAGGTCATTGAGAAATGAGAGGAAATTAAATATAATTTATGTATTTTCCCTTTATTTTCGTGTACAATTATACCTTATAAATAGGGACTAGGTAGACAAACTACAAACACACTCCCAATACACAATGTGATACTAATAAACAAAGAAGACTATATGGGCCTTAAAATGGATCAAATAGATGAACAAGGATAATGGCTATTTTATAGGCTTTGATTCTTCATTCTTCAACACTCTCTCTCAAGATGGACGTACAAATTGTAGACACCAAGCTTGGAAAGGAATTGACAATATATTGGACGATGTAAGGCCTTTGTCATAATGTCTGACACTTATTCTACAGCAAGGACATTTCGTAAAATCAACTTCCGAGTTTGAACTTATCTCAGAAAAAATGAAAATTGACTTCGATGTGTTTCATATGCTCATGAAATATAGGAATCTCGGCAATGTGGATAGCGACTTGATTATCGCAGAAAAAGACTGATGGAGAAGGAAATCTGGCGCCCAAATAATAATAAAGAAAACTCTTTAGTCATGTAAGTTCAGAAATAACAGAAGTCATTGAGCGATACTTAGCCTCGGCGGAGATGCGTGCAATGACAGTTTGCTTTTTGCATCACCAGGTGACAAGATGCCCACCAAAATATGTGCAGAATCCACTCATAAAGCGAAGATCATTGAGAGAGACGCCATAATCAATGTTCGAGTAGGCAATAAGAGATAGAGAAGAGGAAGGTTGATTCACAAGCCCTTGTCCAGGGGCATTCTTCAAATATCTGAGGATACGTTCCATGGCTTGGAGATGAGAATTCTGAGGGACATGCATACAACGACTAACAACTCTGACACCAAATGATATATTTGGTCTTCTGACAGTGAGATAAATGAGTTTGTCAATCGAGCGGCAATAGTACTATGGATTAGGAAGAAGTAAATCATTATCGAAGGCATGAGCGCATAATTTGTGATTGACATCCATAGGTGTATCAGCGGGCTTATATCCCGAATAGCCCGCATTGCGAAAAGGTCGAGGAAGTATTTCCATTGAGATAAGATAAGGCCATCAAGACGATGAGTAACCTCGATACCCAAGAAGTATCGGAGAGGACCCAAATCTTTAGTCTGAAACTGTGAGGCCAAATGCTTCTTGACAAAATTGACGTCGGAGATGTCAACCCTTGTTAGAAGAATGTCATCAAGATAGACAAGAAGTACCACTATGCATATTGGATGACGACGAATAAACAAGGAGAAGTCGGCAGAGCTCCGAGTAAAATCAATATCACAAACAACTCTACTGAATTTGTCAAACCATACTCGTGGGGACTACTCTAGACCATAAAGAGATTTCTTGAGGTGACACACCAGAGACTCCCCTGTAGTTTCATAACCAGGAGGTTGTTGTAATGACCAATGTCGAGGGACTGTAAAGAGATTACTACTAGTACCGTATTGAGCTTGACAACAGAAAAGAACGTGTCATAATAATAAAGGTCATGTTGCTGAGTGAAATTCACGAGCAAAAAAGACGAGCTTTGAGGCGCTCAATTATCCCATCAAAATGATGCTTGATGGTAAAAAATCATTTGCAGCCAACCAAAGAGTGACCAGGAGGAAGGAAACAAGATCACATGTGTGATTGGCCCATAGAACTATCATTTCTTCATCCATTGTCGCTTGCCACCCCGGATGTTGAAGAACCTCCTGCACAAAAGACGGACTGGAAACAGAGTACAAAGATGCCACAAACTTGTGAAGGAAAGAAGCGAGGAGTTGCAAGGATACATAATTAGAAAGATGGTGAGCAGTAGAAATGAGTTTTGTTGCAATTGTATTAACTATACGAGCCTAATGCAACTGACAGAAGTCAAATAAAAGCCTTATTGCTCAATATGACATTTTGAGTCACCTCCTAACTTTCATGATACCTTGTAGGTTATCCGGTTACTTTTATTAGATCATTTAAGGTCTCAGTGACACAATAAAAGTCGGGATGTTACAATCCAATAAAAATAAAAAGATTTTATTCCTCGAAAATTGCCTAGAGTAGGGTTTTGTAAAGAAGAGGTGATGTTATCTTGGGGAATAGTTCCAGGTTTTTTCTCTGACGAAGCTCTGTGGTTCCTAAGTATACTCGTCATGTTTGCAGTTTGACCATAAGATCTTAACCATAGTTATGGTCTTATTCCAAGTTTTTGGTTATGGAGTCAACAATTTGTACAAGTTCACACTGCATAGATTGGTCAGACTGTATAGGCACCGGTGGTGCCTGAAGATGTTGTTTAGGTTGTCTTATAACACATCGTAGTGAAGATACGCTGAATATGTCATGCAGAATTTCCAGTTTCGGTGGTAGGGCTACTGAGCTAACCGATATACAACAGGACCAATACACTTTATAAATGGGCAGGGGTCCAAATAGCGAGGGTTCAACTTCTTTTGCTTCTTAATCTGAGAGATATCATACATAGGCTTGATACATAATTAGAAAGAGGGTGTGCAGTAGAAGAACATGTATATTGGGACGGAGCCGTAGGAGGATCAACGGTCCGAGGAGCATCATCAGTAGATAGCAACAATTATAGGGCATTAGACTGAGAACGACGACAAGTGTATACTTGTAGAGGAGGAGAGGCGAGTGTGGGAGGAAGTGTAGGAAGTAAGGGAGGAGAGGGGAGTGCAGGAGGAGGGGTAGAAAGCAAGGGATAAGTGTGAGTGAGAACAACAAGATGTATGAGAGCATTGGAGGAGAGAGAGCAGGAGGAGGTGCTGAGTAGAACGGTTGATACTCAAAGAAGGTAATATCCACAGAGGTGATTATTTTCCCAGTAGTAGGAAAATGATACACATAACTTTTTTTTTGTACGAAAGTACCCAACAAAGGGCCAACTTATCAACAGAAGGTCCAAGATGATAGACAAAATGGGTACATTCAAAGACCCGGGGAGGGGGGAGAAGGGTTTGGTGGAAGGATACAAAATGGAGGGAGTAGCAAAGTCAAGAGCGGTCAACGATAAGCGGTTGAAACAACAAAGTGTCAATACTGCTTTAGAATGTGCATTTGGAATATAAGGGAGCGAGCAACCTTTATAAGGTGGTGGTTCTTCTACTCGGCGACACCATTTTGTTATGTGTATAGGCATAGAATGTCGGATGGAGAACGTCGAGGAGGTTATAGGTGTCTTAAAATTTGCAACTAGTATACTGGCGGACATTATTAGTGCAAAGAATTTTATTAGTGCTTGAGAATTGAATAAGAGTTTCAATGAAGGAGCGGAAGCACCACAACAACTTAGAGCGATCATGCGGTAAGTATAACCAGGTGACGCGAGAATGATCATCAATAAAGGTCAGAAAGTACCGATAGCCAGACAAACTGACATTTTTATACGAACCCCAAATATCTGAGTGAACCAAGTCAAAGGGAGCAAATCTCTGAGAACAACTAGGGGATGTAGATCGATGTTGCTTGCCATTAGCGCAAGTTTCACACTGAAACTCTGTAAATCAAAAATTAGGAAAAGCTTTTCATAGAATAGTAAGAGTACATGGTCAAGTCGACTATGTTAGTCAACGGAAGTAACCGAGAATAACACGGAGGCAAGAATGTCCAAAGTATAGATCCCATCTGACTGTCAACCGGTACAAATGGAACGTCATGTCCGTCGATCATGCAGCACAAAAGAAAAGGTAAAAGTAATGGAATAGCCATGCTCTTGAGAAAGGCGGTTGACAGAGAGAAAAATAAAGACAAAGTAAGGAACATGAAGAACAGAACGTACAAAAAGGGAAGGAGTCACAGCAAGATCTATGCATCCATAAACAAGAATGGTAGTGTCATTCGCAACTGTGATAAATATGGATGCAGGGGTATCTGTGTCGCGAGAGGGATTTTGTGGAAAAAACATGATCGGTGGATCTGGAGTCCATAATCCCAAAGGAGCCAAGAGGGAAAGAAGCGAGGCTGGCATGGAAGGAAGAGGCCACGAGACCAGTTGGGCGATTAAGCAGCTCCCACGATTGCTTAAGTTCATCCCAAAAGATATCAAGTTCAGCGCGGGAACTATTATAGGAAGGTTGAGTTGCAGAGCGGGGAAGCAAAGTTGGAGTTCTTGTGGAAGCAATGAGAACCAAGGTTGTCAGGATCACGATCCAGATCTTAGGATCACACGATCCTACGATTTGGATTATGCATTTCAATCCGGATCGTGTTCAGGATCGGAATTATACCGCGTCCACATAGGATCGCGACCCGGATCGTGGAATTGGTAGGCTCGCGATTCCTACGCGATTCCACGATCCCGTCGTCCCTATTAAAAAAGACGGACTCGACTGTTCTTCCTCTCAAACCCTAAACCCGTTTCATTCCCGATTCCCGAATGCAAAATCCATCGTTGACGACTCTTCTTCTTCTCCTGATTCCCTATTGAATTTAGTCCATAAAATAGACAAAAAAGAGAATACAGTCTTGAATATGCCACTTCCCAGCACTTCGTTGTACTGCAAAAACAACAACAACAAAAAATTTAGTGTTGCGGCCAAGTCAGACGCCCCAGTCGGATCGGAGTAATTCGGACCGTCTTGGCTCACGAAGCGGTTGAGCGCGCACACAGCCAATTATAGAGAAATTGTACACACAATGTTTTGACGTGGAAAAACCCCTCAACCGGGTAAAAAACCAAGCGACCGGGTCTGTGTCGGTCGAAATCCACTATTTGTGGTTACAACTTTCCTGGAGAATCGAGGGCGATATGCCGCTCCTCGTTACACTTTGAAGATGAGAGAGAGTGACTTAGGCTCACGGCGGGTAACAGGCTGCTCCGCGTGAGGTTTGTGGCTTTGGCGATGCTCACGAACGTGCGCTTGCTATTAATCTATTATAGGAATTTTTTTTTCGTCGCTTGTCCGTAGACTTAGGCAGATTTCGGTGGTGAGGCGATGACCTGCTAGTGGCTCGAAGAAGGCTCGAAAGAGGCTTGAAGACGGCTTGAAGATGGTTTGAAGGTGGCTTGAAGTTGGCTCGAAAGAGGTTTGAAGGTGGCTTGAAGTTGACTCGTAGGAGGAATCCGACAGAGATCTGGCCTAAGGAGGAAAAAAGCATAGGAGCCAAATAGTGAGAAATGAGGAGGTCGGGGGCCTTTTTATAGGCTCCAGAAAGTGGTTACTGTAGTTATGCGGCTATCCGCACACCGTAACAACCGATATTATTATTTTTGACATAGTTTTGAGCATATATTTTGCTCATTATGTTTGCTGTTTGTATGCCAAATATTTAATAAATATCGCTCCCTCACTAATCATGATAGTTAGTGGGTGGTTACTTAAGAAATGAATGGTGGTGATCGTTACGGAGTGATCGGACGACGAAGGAAGCTCGTCATGGACGGACAGTCGGACCGGCGGTGAATGCTCACCGACGGAGGAAAAGGCGAAGCTCGCGACCGCGGGAGGCGACTGCGGGAAAGGGGCGGCTGGGGGTGCCGCCCCTTGCGGGGGGGAGCCCGCGGCCACGGGAGGCGGCCGGGCGCGCCTCACCTTGCGGGTTGAGCCCGTGGCCGCGGGAGGTGGACGCGGGAAAGGGGCGGTTGGGCAGGCCGCCCCTTATGGGCGGAGCCCGCGGCTGCGGGAGTCCGCCGCGGGGAAGGGGAGGCCGAGCGCGCCGCCCCATCCGGGCGGAGTCCGCGGCCGCAAAAAAGGGACAGTCGGGCGCGCCGCCCCTTGCGGGCGGAGCCCGCGGCCGCGGGAGGCAGCCGCAGGGAAGGAGCGGCCGGGCGTGGCCGCCCGGCGCTGGCGCCGGTGATTACTCGAATGGTGGGCGAAGTGGGATCGGTGCACGGGGGATCGCGTGCGCGGCGATTCCTCCATGATCCCCATTTGGATAGTGGGATCATGAGGGAGTGGGCTAAACGCACCCCGAGTGTTTTATAAAAGGGACTTGGCCCCATCAATTGCCCCCGGAAATCCTCGGTGTTAGAAACCGTTTTTGTGAGAAAAATGAGGATTTCTTCTCCTCTTACGAAGGATTCAATTGGCGACGCCGACAACGATGGTGATTGCGAACGGGGAGGCGCCAGAGAAGGAAGATAGCAGCGCTTCGCGAGCGAAGGTAAATCTTAAAATGGAAGTTTCAAGCCGGCGGGCGGAGCCCACCGATGCGGGAAAAAGTCCACCGGCCGAGATGTCCCCGGTGGGCACTTCCCGAAGCGAAGTCGCCTCCCTGGCATGCGAGGACGAGCGCATACCGAGCATGCACGCGCCCCTCCCCGACGGCTGCGCCTCCATGCGCTCGGGGGGCGCGCGAGCACGCGCATCCGGAGGTGCACGCGGGGCGTGCCTGGGGACGCGCGCGGGAGCGCACGCACCATGGGGTGCGTGCGGCTGCGCGCAAGCGCGCGCTTCTTGACGCGCGCATGTGCTAACGCACGCGTGGGTGTTGCGCCGCATTCTACTGTGCTTGTATGGGTGCTTGCGCCCCCCGTTTGGGTAGGCGTGTTGGCGATCACGTACGTCTCGTGCGCGGATCATGTACGTGTATACGTATACGTTTTCGCACGTGACTTGTGCGGGTTTTAGCTCCTTGTGTCGAGGTTGCGGTTATTGGGCATTCAATTGAACACCAGTTATTAGATTACCTTTTGTCTGACATTTGTTGTTTACTTGCAGGCTTTTGAAGCATTCTACAAGGCCCATGCAGCTGCGCTCTACACTCACTACTGAGCAAGTCGCGGTTTGGAGGAAGATGTGAGAGTTATATGACCTTTGAGCGGAGTGATGTCGGAGGGTTACTGGGGCCCCGAGATGACTGCTACAACGGTGTTGATGTTGACGCCGAGAGATTACTTGATTGTATCCGCATCGCGGGTGCTCTTTGTCTCTCTGATTAAAGCCTTGGGTATCACGTTGAATCAGGAGTTCTTCACCTTTCGTGCCCCCATGCTTGTACGTGTGTGTATGACTCAGCATGTTGACTTGGCAATCATTGTTAGGCGTGAGCGTTTGGAGCCTTCACCGGAGTGGCACGTTTTCCCTCTTTGTTCGGATTGCGCCTGAGGGCTCAGTGTACTCCTTTGGCTAACTGATTCAGGAGGACTCGTGGTTCATCCTGGCAAGAATCCCTCGGAGGGTAGAGGACACACTCTTGTCTTAGGAAGGACTTGAGGTTCGTTCTGTTTTTGGTAGAGGCGGGGAGAACCTTGGTTCATCCGCGCCTTAGGACAATCTGGGGTCTATTTGGTTGGAGATGGTAAAGAACCTTTGTTCGTTCGTGCCTCAGGAAGACCGAAGCCCGTCCAGATGGAGGTGACAAAGAACCTTTATTCGTTCGCGTATTAGGAGGACCAAGGTCCATCCAAGTGGAGGTGGTGAAGAACCTTTGTTCGTTCGCGCTTCAGGAGGACCGAGGTCCGTCCGGGTGGAGATGACGAAGAACCTTTGTTCTTTCGCGCCTCAAGAGGATCTGGGTCTGTCCAGGTGGAGGTGCAGAAGGACCTTTGTACATCTCGCCTGAGAGGTGCATAAAGACTTTTGTCCATCTCGTTTAGGCCATCGGGGGTCATGGGGGCTCGTTCATCTTCTAGAGATCCGTCCGCTGTGAAAGGGAAGACAGATGATTTATTACTGAAAGGGAAGATACATGTGCTCACGAACTTCTTTACGCCGCTTATTCTTTCAAAAGTAGGGAAATCAATAGATAGCGAAGAGAGCGTTTTGCCCCCCGAGTCTGGCTTAAGATCTGCATGGCCCTTCATGACCCCAGTCTTGGCCCGAGTACTGGCCGGGTGTGACTGCTTCATGTAGCAGAGTCGTCACGCCTCCTGGTCACCCCATACAACGCATATCCCTCTGGGAGTGACGAACTTCATGGCCAGGTGCGGAATAGAGGGGATCGCCTCGAAGAGCGTCTGGAGAGATCGATCGAAGATTGCATTGTATGTCAAGCTTGAGTCGAAGAGCGTCTGGAGCGTTTCTCCCTTGCTTTGGCAAATGCAGGAGATGTCAGAGGGGTCTCAGACGATCCACCTGTTTGCTATGAACTGATCGATGAAGAGGCGTGTGATCTCCCCAAAGTTATTGATTTCTCCTTCCCGCAAGGAGTGGAATCATGTGTGTGCTTGCTCCTTCAGAGTTGTGGGGAACACTTAGCACAGTAACTGATTCGGCGCGTTGAAGAGGCGCATGATTATCTCGAAGTGATCAGCATGCTCTAGGGGATACTTTATCCCATCGAAGACCTCAACGTGCGGTAACTAGAACCCATGCGGTACTGAATGTGTTAGGACCTGCGGAGCAAGAAGAGACCCCTGATGTAACGGGCATCGCGCATTCACGGGGTGGTGTCGTCCCTGGGCTTACTCCTCCTCGATCATTTTACTTACTTCTTGGCGGAAGAGCCTCTGATCACCTTGTATGTCGTCAACCACTACCGGGCGTGGGTTGAGTTGCGGGATTGCTAGCGGCTCCGGCCTTCGGGAGGCGTACGCAGAGATTGCTTTATTGGAAAGTTCGTCGGTGGGGGAATCCTCAGGGCGATCCGTAATTCTAGGCTGGACACGCCCCTACACAGCAGCTGGTTGTGCCACATGTGCATTACCTGGGTTGGCAGGATTGGGGACTCCCAAATCCCGCGGAATGGTGAGTACTTCTGCCTGTCAGTCTTCCATCAGTCGGACGTGTTGCTCCACAGAGCTTGTAGGTGCGGCAGCAGTGGCTCCTTCCAATGGAGGAGCGTTACTTGCAGCCAGTACGTTGTGCTCTTTTGGGGCCGCGCCATTAGTAGTACGTGCGCTTCCCCTTGCCATTTTTGTTAGTTGGGGTGCTTGCGAGACGAGCGCTGCTTCTAGAGAATTGTAGAGTTTGAGAACACTTTTCCACAGACGACGCCAAATTGTTGCAGGTCACCCGCTTTTCCCCCGGTTTAGAGAATCGGTTTGCCTTAGCTCGTAATTGGAAACAGTCAATGAAAAATTACAGCAATGATAGGAGGCTTTTTTATTGTGAAAAAACCCAAAATGGTGAAAAATCATGAGGTCGGATCTATACCAGGCTAAAATTTACTATATATTTTGAAGTTACAAGCAATGAAAATATCCTCAGAGGGTGGCAGCCCACCTCTCCGTTACAAGTTTTATGTACATGAAGAGCATGAAAATAATCTAAGTCCACGATGCTCTGACGTGAGTGTCCAATGGAGTGTTCCGCTGCGGCTTACTTTGGAGCGGAAAATTGGCCAAGTCCTCGGGGCTCTGATGAGATCGTCTTTCTGGACAAAATAGCTAAGTCTTTGAAGCTTTGGAGAGCGCGAAGCAGGGAGGCGAGCGTCTAAGAAAGTATTCATATGACGTCTTCTCTTGCGCTCACAGGAGCATCCACGTGAGCGCTAGGCTTTGGCGTTTAGCGTTTAGCGTTGAGCGTTAAGCAGCCTAGAGAGGGAACAGAGCGAATTCTAGGCAGAGGAATGATCTAAGTCCCACGTCCTCGCCAGAAAACCTCAGAGCTCTCTTTAGCCTCTGGAGTTGCTTGTCTTCAAATGAGGCCCTGGGGGCCCGTTTATAGTTTTCTGGAGGAACATGTTTGTAATTGCGCCCGGGCGGATTTTAAGATGCCAAATGACGTCACTCCGTTCCGGCCATCCGGATCGCCATTTTTCACAAAATGACGGAAGTGCCCCCCAGGCGGCTCGGGCAGCCCGGGTAGGTTGCCCGGTGGCGCCCGGAGGTGGCGAAGGCTGCTGTCGGTGGTGGAGGCCGCAGGCACGTGCACGCATGAGCTTCCAAAGGGGCGCAAACCGCATGAACACGCTTGATCCAGACAAAAGCATCATATCAAGGGAAGACTAAATTTGAATGAGAAATGGTAACGATCACACTCACATTCAAATAAAAAACTTGAGCTCATGGATGAGAATCAATCACGTGATATTTCTACATCAACATATATTTCAAATATCTAACGTTTGACAAAATCACACGGCAAGAGCGCCAATTTTCCCCAAATTAAACTCAAAACGCCATTCATTTAGACTAGAAACCACACATTAAATTTCAAAAAACCACCAAATAACCATTTAAATAGTACACACCCTGAACCCACATTACCAAAAGAAGGCCTTGGTCTCAAAATTTTATTCAAGTGAGAAACCTGGAGGGGCCTGATTTCATGGTGCTTCCTTAGAACAGGCCATTCTTAAAGGAAGAGGAGGATCAGAGAAGTTTCCTTCTGATATCTGATCAAAAATCCATTTGTTTGCAGCCTCAGTGTAGTGACCTCCATCCCAGTTGACTCTCTTAAGTGGCTCCCTGCATGACCCAATAACAACCTCTGTCCCATTCACCTCTCTTTTGGAACCACAGCCAAAATTCAGGTTGTAGTTGTAGACACCTCCATGCCCACAACAAGCCACAAGAGGGTGCTCAAATCCTGAAAAAAATCATGTAGAGGGAGATTGCATTGAGATAAAACCATGGGTTTTTCCAAATCTTGTGTTTGTTTAAGCAGCATATCAGAGATGAGAATGTTTAGACAGATAAGGGCAGCCCGGTGCACAAAGCATCCCCATGCAGCGAGGGTCCAAGGAAGGGTCCCACCACAAGGGTGAAATGTAGGCAAACCTTACCATACATTTTTGCAAGAGACTGCTTCCAGGACTCGAACCTGTGACCTTATGGTCACACGGCAACTCCTTAACTAGTGCGCCGAGGCTCCCCTTCTTGAAAAGAATGTTTAGACAGATGAGTAGGAAAAAATATTGGATTTTGAAAAGAATTAGCCGCTAACGGTTTACACGCCATGCATCAGTGGTTAAACTAATTTTCAACTTAGAACATTAAGCCAATGGGCAACAAAGTCACTTGGTATTTCTACACCCAACATGTTTTTCCCTTATTTGATGTAGGACTAAACTCAAAACATTCATGTGCCTCAGCATATGCAACCTACCTTAACCATTGGTACCTTTTGTCATCGGAGATGCAGCCCTACACTGGCGACTGGGGACCAATGTCTCTTTTGGTTCGTCTTTGAACTTACGTATCTCCAAATGTGAGATTATGTTCTCGAAATGCCCTCTCGTGTATAGGATTTTTGTCCTCGGACACATGAACTATTTTTTAAATTGGGTGACGGAGAAGTCAGTCCTGAGACCTACCGTGTTTTTATATCATGTTAGAACCTATACATCCAACCTAAAACCAATTGATTGTAAGTCGATGCGCTCATAGCATATATCAAGCGCACATGAATATATGAGTTCCTCAACATGTAATTATGTTGTGAAATCGGATCGAGTTAAGCCGCGGTAGCGCAACGGAATTTCACAAATGAGCAAGAACCAGTATCGCGCAAAATAAAATACGGAACGAGATTCTAGCATACACAGACGACACAAAAGATTACGTGGTTCGGAGTATGGGACTCCTACTCCACGGTGAGAGAGCGCCGGACAAGATCCACTAAAGTCAGAAAGTTACCGATTACAATAGACCTCAATGGGTCGAACAGAGAAAGAAACAAAAGGCAAAACAAAAAACTGAAACTGGAGCTGTCGGATTTCCGACAGCGCTGTCGCCCGGAACGTTGCTCCTCCTGAGCAACCAAAGTGCGCGCGCCAAGCTCAGCCGGAAATCCCTCCAGACCACCGTGCTCCTTCGCCGCCGCGCCTGATGCCTGTCTCGTTGCTGCTCTGCCACCGGGCCCAAGACCCTCCGCCGCTGCCTGAGACGAAGCCGAAGCCGCTGGAACACAACTCCAACAACCTGGAAAAACTCTTCCTCCCTCTGGTTTCACAGTTTGGATCTCACAAATTTTCTCTGTTGATGGCCTGATCTCTCTCATCGGCAAGACAAATGACCCCCCCCCCCCAATTTATAATGGCAGTTAGCCTTCTCTAATTAGGAGTTAAATCCTATTTTAGGAAGCAATTAGACCCACAATAAGCAGCAATAACTCACTCATCTGAATAGGAGAGAAATCCTAATATTGGAATGAGATACCCGACCACAAATGATCTTCCTAAAATAGGGATTTCAGAATTTAACCGGCCTCAATAGCTTTCTAAACATAGTCTTCCCAAAACAAGCTTTCCCGGATTTGGAATTAACTCCTCCCACGGATCGCCGACGTGGCGCGATCCGGACGATCCGTGCGCGTGTGAGGTGTCACGATCCTAACATAATTATACTCTCAATATACTCTCACATGTACAATCTTCCGCGCCGAGCTCGCCAACTATCTTTTATATGGGTGACATGAAAGTGGAGCATTAGGACTAGCGTGCTCGGATATCATATTAGAACTTGCATGTCCGACCTAAAATCAATTGGTTGTAAGCCAAGGGGCTCGTGATATATATGAAACGCGCACAAGCTTATTATATGAGTTCCTAATCACAAGATTCATAGAGATTTGTGCGCCGCCGATGGATACAAAACAACGAAGACGATGATATCCACTTCGTACAAAAAAAGATGAATTTAGCACTAGAAAAGAAAATGTCAGGTGACATACCATACTCTCTTGCATGGCTAATGAGCTTATATTTGTTTGAGTAAACATCAACATAAGTGAAAGAAGCAAGAGGGAGTTCCTTTCTAAGCTGGAGTACAGTTTCCTTGAGCAATGAGTTGAATAGCTGGGCCACGCCATTGAAAGGACTTCTGCAGCCTGCTCGGTCTACCTCGGGTGCCCTCAAGGTAAAATTGTCTAGAATATAAGGGAGGCAGCCAAAAGGACCTGTGTTGTGGATCCAAAAGTATCTCCCACCCTGCCAATAGATGGTCTGCAAGAAGAAACTGATCATAAATTTTATCTTGGGATTGTTTGATTCTTTATGCAAAAATTGTGCAAGTATATCCATTTGGTTGCTTGAATGGAATATTTTAGGCCCTTTTTGGGGAGTCTAAACCACGGGAAGCGGAAAGGAGGCAGGCTGCAACGACAGACTGGAGCCTCCGGGCTCCGGCTCCAGCCCGAACGGAGCACTTCAGCGCGGTGACGGACAGGGCCAAACGCCACCGCGGCCGTTTGGGTCGCCTCCTTCTCTCATCCGGGTTCCGGCGCGGAGGAAATCTTACCATGCATTTTTGCCAGAGGCTGCTTCCAAAACTCGAACTTGTGACCTCATGGTCACACGGCAACACCTTAACCGGTGCGCCAAGACTCCCCTCTTGAAAAAAATATATTTCTACCCTGTTTCTTCAAATCAAATTTCGGCCCCATTGGAGGGTTTTTTAGCTCTCCGGTGCGGTAGCTCGAAAACATCATCGCTCTCATAGATCCATTTGGGAGGCCTTCCGGTGGCTACCGCATCCTCCCAAAAAGCTCAAAAAAGTGCTTTTAGAAAAGTTAAGAGCCTGCTCCATTCTGAAAAGCACTGCAAAAAGAGTTCACTCAAACAGATCTCCATTTGCAATAGACCATTTTCTACCCTCATGCTACCCTCATTTTCCTACCGCCGCCGCTCTCCCAAACAGACCCTTCATTATACCGTTGGAGGCTCATTCGCTTGTTTTTTGACCCAGGACAAACTGGCTTCAGAAAATGAAAATTTTATTTTAAATCAAAAGGGCAGCCCGGTGCACAAAACATCCCCGCGCAGCGAGGGTCCGGGGAAGCGTCTCCCCACAAGGGTGATGTAAGCAAACCTTATCTTGCATTTTTAAAAGAGGCTGCTTCGAGGACTTGAAAATTTTATTTTCAATCATATTATGAAAATAAATCATTGCAGGAATGTGACAAAATCTCCCATTTTTTCATCACAATACATACCTTTATTGCAACAGTGAACTGATTCAGAATATCAGGAATGGTTTCTTTAACCTCATCAGTAGTCAATCCAAGATGATAGCCTGCTGTTAGATCATTCTGGCCAATGTCAAATGTGTACAGAGCCTTGGAGAATAGTTCCTCACTCGGCAACAAATCTCTGAAAACCCCTCCTACAATTTTTGATATTATAGGAATGTTAGAACAAAAACAATATATTCCTTTACTGCAGCTCAGTTGGGTATGAGGAGTGGTGTTAACATCCTCATAAAGGAGGTCGGCACCCAGACATTTAACCGATGTGGTAGGTTGTTGAGGCCAAGACTTGAACTGTCGACCTCCTTTATGAGGATGTTAACAAACTGCCGGCCTCCTTTATGAGGATGTTAACACCGTTCCTCATACTCAACTGAGCTGCAACACAGTTGGATATGAGGAGTGGTGTTAACATCCTCATAACTGAGGTCGGCAGCTCAAGCCTTAGCCACAAGAGCCTGCCGCATCAGTTAAATGCCTTGGTGCGGAGAATGGTTGGGATGTATGGACTGTAGTCCGGCTGTTGGGTCGCCTATTTGGCTCTTGCTCATGAGTGATGCCTAAAGTAGGCCCAACTTTAACCAGATTTTGATAGAAACAATAGAATTTTATAAATGTGAAATGAATGTATATTACTTGCCTTGTGAGAAGAAGAACTGAGACCTAGATTTGAACTGTGTGAACTGCCAGGTTTGAACATCCAAAGAGAAGGGACTGAATCCACCTTGAAAGAGTGTTTTATTTTGCATTCTGATGGTCGAACCTCCGGTGGCGAAATTGGCTCCATGGGAGAAATTAGTCCCAATTGAGTCTAGGTATGCACTTAAATAAGGAAGGCCGAGGCTTTCGGCTGAGAAATCAAGTATAATTAAGGCTTAGATGGCTGTTCTCATAAGTAGAAACCATACATTTTGAACAGATATTTAGCTACCAACTTTAGAGATAAGCTCAGGGCATACAAGAGTAGAGCGTGAGTGGGCTGAACGTTATTGTAAATACATTATAGGTATAGAAATGATTTTTGTGCTCGTAGGAGATGAAGAATCATTATTCAACTAAGATATAGTTTGGTGTAATGACCTTCAAATGATTCTTCAAAGCCGTCTATTCACTCGAACTCATTAAGGGTCTATTTGGGACAGCTCGAGCAGATGGAAAAGTTGTATTCCAACCGCTAGAGCTATTTTTTTACCGTTTGACTGCGTTGCTCTTTAAAAAGCACGGATTGCAAAACCACGATTTGCCCTTTTTTTTCGGAATTTGCAGAGCCCCCACGTTTGGCACTCCTAAAATCACTTTTCCTTTTTTTTCATTTCAGTCTCTCATTTTGAATCCCTAGCGAGACCCCACCGATCCCGGCATCATTCCGGATCTCTGGTGTCAGCCCGTCCTCTTCCAAATCTCCGGCGACAACGAGCCACTCCTCCCTCTTCTCCGATGATGCCAATTTTTGCACTTCTTCGACAACGCCAATTCCCGCCATCTTCACCCTCTACTCGATCAATAGACATCTTTTTTGTCCTCCCGTGAAGGTATGCATCTGTTTTGTTGTATCATGCTCTTGACTTTGTTTTAGAAAGTAAACCTCACTTTTAAAGGGAGTGTTAACCCAAGTGATTGTTTCACGAGGACTTCTTTCCACCGACCATCTTATATATTTGTAGAAAAATCTAAGACAAAACAAAACTGATGGCATGTCTATGGATGGAGTCAAAGGGTGAAAATGGCGAAAATCGGCGAGCAACAGTTGTTAGAAGTCCTGGGATGGGTGAAAGAATTTTATAATTAATCGTGCTCGGGCTGGAGTAGTCCTGGGATGGGTGACCTTCTAGGAAGTTCTTGTAGGGGTGCTTAACTGGATCACTTCTCAACGAAAAGAGGTCGAGGGATCGAGGCCGGGGAAGCGCAACGCCTTGCCGACCTCAACAACCCGCTACAAACCAGTTAAGGGAGGTCAGCCCGGTTTGGGAGATTGACCGCACGCAGTTGTGTGGAGAGCGGGTTGGGGCTGGTGGACTGCAGTCCGGCTGGGGGCGGCCCGGGATACTCACATGAGTGGGTCGGCCCCCTTTCTAACAACAGTTTTTCTATCAGCATCAGCTGCCCCAAATATAACCTAAAACTAGTGGAATACATGATTTCACAAAGATTTAAAGTTGTTGGACAGCGATTAGATGCATCAAAAGTCATGAGTTTGATTATTCACAACATCGTAATTTTGTCGAATTTTAAAATATATAGATGTTGCGGCCAAGTCAAGGTTCCTGTAGAACGGTCTAGATTGGACCGTCTAAGCCCGGAAACGGTCGAGCACGCAAACAGTTAGCGAATAGAAGACAACTGACAAAGAAGGGTTTTTTAAGTGGAAAATCCCGAGGAGGAGTGAAAAACCACATGGCCGGATCGGTATCAAAAAAAACTTTCACTATTTGTAGGTGTTGTATAGAGCTTTGCAAAGAAGGCGAGAGCGACAGGTCGCTCCTCGTTACAATTGTCAAGGGAGAGAGAGAGAAATGGGCTCGGAGGGGGCAGGTCACCGCTCATGAAACTAAGTCTTTTGTTTTCTACAGTGGGGAGTACCGCGCTATGAGCGCACTGGGGACTTTGACTACTGCTTGGAGGCTTGAGCGCCGCATTCTGCTTGCCTTTTTTCCCGTGGCTTGTCTCATGTTGAGTTTAGAGGAGTCTGGAGTGGTTGACTTGTTGTCGACTGGAAGGCTCGTTGCTGAGTTGAGAGCGCTGAGAACGTTGAGTGTGTTGCGTGCGGAATGCATGATGAGGTGCGCACGGAATGTGCCATGCTTGTGATGGAATGCGCGTCGAGTACGTAGCAAAATGCATGCAAGGTGAAATGTGTGCAGGGTGGAATGTGCGCCAGGTGGAATGTGTGTGGGGAGTGTGGTGTGCGCAAGGGGCAATGCGCGCAAGGCGCAAGACGCAAGGCGCAATGCGCGCAAGACGCAATGCGCAATGCGCGCAAGGCGCAAGGCGCGCAAGGCGCAAGGGGCGCAAGGCGCAAGGGGCGCAAGGCGCAAGGGGCGCAAGGCGCAAGGGGCGCAAGGCGCAAGGGGTGCAAGGCCCAAGGCGCGCAAGGCGCAAGGCGCGCAAGGCGCAAGGCGCGCAAGGCGCAAGGCGCGCAAGGCGCAAGGCGCGCAAGGCGCAAGGCACGCAAGGCGCAAGGCGCGCAAGGCGCAAGGCGCGCAAGGCGCAAGGCGCGCAAGGCGCAAGACGCAAGGCGCAAGGCGCAATGCGCGCAAGGATCAATGCGCGTAAGGAGCAAGGCGCGCAAGGCGTGTCTGGGAGTGATGTGCGCGGAGGTGCGCTTAGGAGCGAAGTGTACTGTGGCGCGCTTGGGAGTGGAACGCACAGAGGAGCGCTAACGAGCGGCGCGCGCGGGGGCGAGCTTGGGAGCGGAGTGCACAGAGGCGTGTTTAGGAGCGGCGCATGCAGGGGAGAGCTTGGTAGCAGAGCACATGGAGGTGCGCTTTGGAGCGGCGCGCTTGGGAGCAGAGTGCACGGAGGCACGCTTAGGAGCGGCGACGTGCTTGGGAGCGGATCGCACGGAGGCGTGCTTAGGAGCGGTGCGCAGGGGCGCACTTGGTAGCAAAACGCGCGCGAGCGTGCTTTGGAGCGGAGTGTACGGGGGCGCACAACTCGCAGGGGGCGCGGGGGAGCGGAGCGCGCGCTTAGGAGCGGAGCGCATAGAACTTAGGAGATCTTTCGCCCTTAAGAGCCTATGCCCCCTTTATCTTCCTTCCTCAAATGAGGGCCTTATGACCCCTTTTATAGATTGTATGAGTGACGGCCCGATAATTTCTCCCCTGTAACTTCCGGATGGACGAATAGAAACGTCCAAATTGGAGCACACAAATCACCACTTTTATGTATATGACGGTTTTGCCCCTGGGCGGCTAGGGCCCAACGGGCTCCCCGGCTGCCCGATTTGGGCGGCCAATGAGGCGGGCGGCCAAGGGAGGCGTCCGTGAACTCCCAGCTGGGCGCCGACGAAGAGTCGGGTGTTGGAACATGCGTTCAACATCTCTTAGTTTAAGAATAACAAATCTCAGTGTGTATTTGATCACGTTTGTTGTGTGTTTATAGTGTGCAGGTTTACAGATGTGAAGAATAAAAGAATCAAATTTTGCACCTGCCGCCGCGCGGTAGCCGTTACCGCCGCGCGGTAGCCGTTACCGCCGCGCGGTAGCCTGAATTAAATTGACACGATGCTCGGTTGCTACCGCGTCGCGCCAGCTCTACCGCCCGCGCTAGCTCACTCAACGCTCGTCGAGACGGAGGCGTCGAGACAGAGCTACCGCCGAGCGATAGCCAGGTACCGCGCACCGCTAACTCACTCGACGAGCGTCGAGTCGGAGGCGTTAAGACAGAGCTACCGCCGAGCGATAGCTTGGTACCGCGCAGCGCTAGCTCACTCAACGAGCGTCAAGACAGATGCGTCGAGACAGAGCTACCGCCGAGCGATAGGTTGGTACCGCGCCGCGGTAGAATTAAAAAGAGGAAAAATATTTTCTGGGATATTTTTCCAAATCTGTTGGACAGCTGTCACCTTTGCGCGCATCAACCTACCGTCGGGTGCTAGCTCTACCGATGGCAGTAGCTTAATTTAAAATGACTATTCAACTAATTAAGGAGCAGAAAAGGAAAGAGCTCTCGCGGTATTAAGAAACACCAAATATATCATGATTTGATTGAGAAGTTAGTTGGTGCATCAAATATCAATGGGAAGGCAAGGATATATTTTATTTTCATGAGGAATAACCTATTTCTAAGGATGAAGGCAAAATCCACGGAATTGAAAAGAAGAAAAAGAAGAATTTTGTTCTCTGCGAGCTACCGCCGAAGCTGCCGCAAAAGCTACCATCACGCGGTAGCTTCCTCCACAACATTCTCTATTTAAAAAAGCCCGAAATTGAGTTTCTGGCGACGATTTTTCATGATATTTGAAAGGGGAGTTCGCCCTAGCCGTCTAAAAGGAAGGGAGAGGTCATCCAAACTCATTGAGGAGGAGAGTTCTTCAGAGAAGATCAAAAAGACTCATGCGCAAGGATTGAAGGTTATCAACATGATGATCAAGAAGCTTTCGTTCTAATATTCACATGAAGGATCCTCGCTACAAAAAACTTTCATCAAGCGCACACCTTTACAGATCTGAAGAACATCGAAGAGGAAGACTCTCGGTCCATAAAGATCGAACCTTTGCAAGCAAATCATCATAAACATCAAGGGTTCTAATTAGATGGGAGTTTTCATTTATTATTGTATTCTTATTGTATTTTTCTCTTTTCTAATTGTTTGTGGGTGAGGAAAATCGACCGGTGAAGATCGTCGGAATTCGGGGATGATTCCGTGAGAAATCTGTTGAAATTTCTCAAGTTGATCAGCAAGGTAACCCAAACACCAAATCAATATTTTCGGCACTACCCAGATCACAACTTGAACCGCGGAAAGCAGGAAGCAACTCAAATAACCAAAGGCATAGACAGAAGCAAGCAGATCAAATTCTTATTAATCTTCTTTACAGAGCGAGGCATACATGGCGAAACATGATTTCGCCAGTACAAGAAAAAATAGAAACAACAAACAACTCGGGCGGACAGACTCCAAAAACCGCCGAAGCCGCACAGGTCGCTGAGACCGCCTGAACTGAACTGGAACCAATCTGAACACTGAGTCCGCTCAAGACCGCAAGGTCACGCGGGCTCACCGTTATTCGCCGAACTGCTGCTGAACAGAGGAACCCGCCGCCTACTCGCAGAGACCGCGAGGTCGCGCGGACAGAAAGAACTTGAGAAAAAACTGATGCTGGAAACCGCCGAATGCAGCCCGCAAACTCCACAGAGGTCAGAACCAAACTCCTGGTTCAACACTGCTAGCCGCGCCACCTGCACACAGAAACCGGTTAAGCAAACAGCCCGCGCGGATAAGCAACCACAGTCCGCAGCCTATGCACAAGCTCACTTACTGTTCACTCTGATATCAAATAACGTGTCGGGGGGTCCTATTTATAGGCCGAGTGAGGAGTGTAGTCACCACCCTATGAGATAGAGTCACCTCCCCAAGGTCGCAGCTAGCAATGCTATCCCGCCGAGTCCACCCGCATGGGACGAAACAAAACAGCCAAGTCCGGGCGAGATGGCGAGAAGCTCAGGGCAGTCCGCTCAGTCCGCAGAAAACTGCAGGACTAGCCGGGACGCAAGAACCACTAGCTGAGAACAAAGCCAGTCCGCCGAAGGCAAGACAACACGCCTGTCCGCAAGCACCAGTCCGCATCCACAGGCAACCCGCCTGGTCACAGCGGACACTGCGGACAACAGCCCGCTCGCAATGTCC
Organism: Platanthera zijinensis; assembly: GCA_039513925.1. Classification (NCBI taxonomy): domain Eukaryota; kingdom Viridiplantae; phylum Streptophyta; class Magnoliopsida; order Asparagales; family Orchidaceae; genus Platanthera; species Platanthera zijinensis. Next base: position 25,602,926 of record CM077090.1, read on the forward strand.
AGACCACAGGCACACCGCCCGGTCACTGCGGACACTGCGGAAACCAACTTCATCTCGCGCAGTCCGCGACCACTGGCACAAAGGCCCGGTCACAGCGGACACTACGGAAACCCTGAACTCCACAAGAGCAAGTCCAGAAAGGATAATGAGCTCGGCGGATACCAAACCAGTCCGCCAGCTTCAAGCCCAGACCACGCTTACCGCAACTTCAAAGAAGAAGAGCGGACTCCAAGCCCAGTCCGCACAGGCCGCGCGCATCACCTGTAGAACACAGAACACTGCCGGACACAATCCAGTCTGCGCAGTCCGCTCAGTCCGCAACACAGCCCGCAGCAGCAACGCAAGTCGCCAACCACCAACCCGCCGGACTAAGAACCAGTCCGCGCGGTCAGCCCACCTAATCTGCCCGGACTGCCCGACCACCCACTTTCATTTCACCAATTTCAACACTCCCCCTTGAAGTGAGAAGTGGTGATCAGGCCGAGTAGACCACGAAGCCGCTGAAAAGGCCCCTTCGCTAGCGACTTGGTGAAGATGTCAGCAAGGTTATCTTCACTCCGAACATGACCGACCACAAGAGATCCTTCCAGCACCTTCTCCCTTATAAAGTGGTGATCGATCTCAATATGCTTGGTCCTAGCATGACAAACTGGATTGGTTACCAGCTTGAGAGCACTTTCATTATCCCCTCGGAGCAAGGTAGGACCTTGCACTTCCTCATGGACGTCCTCTACTAGCCTCCTTAGCCAAATGGCTTCCCGAGCTGCCAAGGCCGAAGCCTTGTACTCTGCTTCTGTAGTAGAGACGGATACCGAGTCCTGCTTCTTGCTGCAACACGAAATGCCCGCTGATCCACAAGTGAACACATAACCAGAAGTTGACCTTCGGTCATCCGAGTCACCACCATAATCAGCATCCGTGTACCCAAGCAAAGAGAACCTCGCATCCCTTCTGTAAAGAAGTCCCATGTCAGAAGTTGCCTTGACATACTTCAGAATGTTCTTTGCCGCTACAAGATGAGACTTCCTTGGCTCTGCCATGAACCGACTTACACGACCAACAGCATAAGCTATATCAAGTCTCGTAATCGTCAGGTAGATCAAGCTCCCAACAAGAGCTCTAAACACCAAAGGATCGGGAAGAATCCTTCCTTCTTCTCGACGAAGCTTTAGGCCTTGATCCAGAGGAGTAGAGCAAGTCTTCCCTTCAGTCAAACCAAACCGGTTCACTATGCGTTCAGCATATCCCTTCTGGCAGATGAGTAACCCACTCTCCTTCCTCTCCACTTCGAGACCAAGAAAGTGATGAAGCTCTCCCAGGTCTTTCATCTCGAAGCGAATAGCTAGCTCAGCTCTGAGCCTAGCTACCTCTTCCTCAGAATTCCCCGTGATGATCATATCATCAACGTACAGCAGGACCAAGACTCGAAGCTCCCCCTTCTTCTTGATAAACAAGCTAGAGTCCGAGTTTGAAGCCAGGTATCCGCAGAATTGCAGATACTCTGCTATCTTCCCATACCAAGCTCTAGGAGCTTGCTTCAACCCGTAGAGAGCCTTCCTGAGCTTGCAGACGTAATCCGGATGAACTTTAGAAACGAATTCAAGAGGCTGATCCATGAAGATGTCCTTGTCAATCTCTCCGTAAAGAAAGGCATTCTTTACATCAAGCTGCCACATCCTCCATCCTTGGCAAGCAGCAAATGCAATCACCATCCGAACTGAAGTCATCTTTGCAACAGGACTGAACGTCTCCTCATAGTCTTCTTCATACTGTTGAGAGAATCCCCGAGCCACCAGGCGAGCCTTGTATCTCTCAATGCTACCATCCGCCTTCTTCTTCAACTTAAACACCCACTTGCAAGTCACCGGAGTAATGCCATCAACTCTGGGCACAAGATCCCAAGTTTCATTCTTCTTGAGAGCATCCATCTCCTCTCTCATGGCATCTTCCCACTCCTTGACTCCAGTGGCCTCATTGAAGCTAGCAGGCTCTCGCTCATCAAGAGGACCTGCAAAGAAACATGAGACATAGCTCACGGTGTTTCCTTCACAGTAGCGAGCTGGAGGTTTGATCACCCTCTTTGATCTCCGAAGAGGCTGCTCCTTGCACACCACCTCTGTTGCTTCTTCTGGTTCACCTCTGCTCTCCGGCAAGCTTGGAGCAATGCTCCCCCTGCTTCCTGACCCAGAAGCTTCTCCTCCAGAACTTGAAGTAACTGGAGCTGCTGGTGACACAGCCAGCTCCACTTGATCAGCAACCTCAGCCACCTCCTGACCTTCATCAACTTTGCTCTCCGGTAGCTCAACCGAGCTTCCTCCATATGACGTCAGTTCGTCAAAGACAACGTCTCTTGACACCACGAACTTCTTCGTCACAGGATCCATGCATCTCCATCCCTTCTTCCGCTCATCATAGCCAACAAAGACAAGCTTCCTTGCCTTTGCATCAAGCTTAGTCCTTAGAGCATCAGGAATATGCACATAGCAAGTTGATCCAAACACCCGAAGGTGTTCAACACTTGGCTTCTCCTTCAGTAACATCTCGAAGGGAGACTTCATGTTGATCGGACTTAGAGGCATCCGATTGATGACATAGGCAGCACAAGACATTCCCTCCGCCCAGAAGGACCTTGGGATACTCTTGGCATTAAGCCAACATTTGCAAGTCTCCGTCAGATGACGGATCTTCCGCTCCGCTACTCTGTTTTGTTGTGGAGTATGAGCACAAGTGAGCTCCCTCTGGATTCCATGCTTCCTGCAAAAGTTAGAAAACTCGGAGGAGACAAATTTTCCGCCGTTGTCAGTTCTAAGCTTTTTAATCCTCAGGTTAAGCCGACCCTCCACCAGCTCCTTGAACTCCACAAACAACCGGAAGGCTTCAGACTTCTCCTTCAAGAAATACACTCAAGTGTATCTTGAAAAGTCATCAATCAAGACTAGCATGTACCTGCTCCCACCGAGGCTAGCAGTCGCGGTTGGTCCCATCAGATCACCATGGATAACCTCCAGTGGTGCTTTGCTTTTTGTTTGTGACTTATCAAATGGAAGACGATGAGACATCCAATACTGAAATCCAGCACAAACATGACCATCACCGAAGGATGATAGCTTAGGCAAGCCACTCACCAGGCTCCTATTTGACATAGCCTTCAGCTTATCCATCCCTACATGCCCCAACCTCTCATGCCACATAGGAGCGCTATCATTGGCCCTCATGCGATCAACATAGGAGCTTGTTGATAAAACAAACAAGTCCTTCACTCTCCTTCCAATATGCGCAACATCATCCTTAACCGCTGATACGTTGCGAAGGAACTTCACTTCTGTTGGCCCAAACAGAACGTGATAGCCAGCATCAACCGCATTGGTCACAGAGAAGAGGTTCTTCTTCATCCCCGGTACGTGATAAACACTCCTTAACGTGAGCGACCCCTTATCACTACCCACTGTTACTATACCCTCCTTCTCTACTGCATGAATAGTATTATCAGCAGTTATAATAGCTTCGTTACCTGAGTAGGCCTGCAACGAAGAAAACTTTGACATATCTCCGGTGAGGTGATGACCACACCCGGAGTCAACGATCCAGTCGTCCTCCATATCAACGGTGGACAAAGCACGGACACAAGTGCCCGTCATGAATGCTCCACCCCAGCCAGCTTCCTCCTTGCTAGAGGAGGCTTCCTCCTTGCCTGCAGCATGCCCAGGATGCAGCTTGACCTTGCAGTCTCGCTTGAAGTGACCTGGTTGATGACATCTGTAGCACTTCAGATTCTTCTTCCAGTCCTTCTTAGGAGCAAAGCTCCCCTCCTGTTGTTTAGAAGATGAAGATTAATCTCCAGCCGCAGTCTGCTTCTTCTTCCCTTCCCATCTCTTCTTCTTCTTCTTCTCAGTGAAGAGAGCATCACTAACTCCTTCAGAGACCGTCACCCCGGCCATCTGCCTTGCCAAGCTCTCCTGCGAGGCAAGCAGATTTTCCAGCTCCAGAAGAGAGGGCTGAGTAGCCCAGCCTTGAACAGAAGTAACGAAGGCCACATACTCCTTCCGCAGACCGCGGATTATGTGCCTCTTCAGCTTAGCCTCGGAGATCGGCTCATCAGGATCAAGAGCAGAGAGCTCAGCATACAAGCTCTTCATCTTCAGGAAGAATTTGGAAATAGAAAGATCTCCCCGAGTTGCCTTAACCAACTCATTCTCCAAGAACTGTAGCCTTGCTACATTCTTCCTATTGAACAACCCATCAAGGGAAGTCCATATCTCAGCAGCAGACTCACATCCTAAAATGTGATCAAAGAGTTCAGGTGACACCGCCCGCTTGAGAGCAAACTCAGCCTTGGCATTTGTCTTCCTCCACACTCTCACCTGCTCGGCTGTTCCAAACTCAGCAGTGATTTCTACTTGATCATCCCCACCGAAGACCTCCCATAACTCCTCGCCCAGAAGATAGCTCTTCATGCACGACTTCCACTTCTTGAAGTTAGTCGGCGTCAGAAGCTCAATACCAAGACCTCCTGCAAAACCACCGTCCATGGTACAAACTTGGTTATCCTTCAGAAGCACACAGAGCAACAACAAAGCTTGTTGATCACCGCTCAAGCAACTGAACCTTCCTCTGATACCATGTTGAAATTTCTCAAGTTGATCAGCAAGGTAACCCAAACACCAAATCAATATTTTCGGCACTACCCAGATCACAACTTGAACCGCGGAAAGCAGGAAGCAACTCAAATAACCAAAGGCATAGACAGAAGCAAGCAGATCAAATTCTTATTAATCTTCTTCACAGGGCGAGGCATACATGGCGAAACATGATTTCGCCAGTACAAGAAAAAATAGAAACAACAAACAACTCGGGCGGACAGACTCCAGAAACCGCCGAAGCCGCACAGGTCGCTGAGACCGCCCGAACTGAACTGGAACCAATCTGAACAATGAGTCCGCTCAAGACCGCAAGGTCACGCGGGCTCGCCGTTATTCGCCGAACTGCTGCTGAACAGAGGAACCCGCCGCCTACTCGCAGAGACCGCGAGGTCGCGCGGACAGAAAGAACTTGAGAAAAAACTGATGCTGGAAACCGCCGAATGCAGCCCGCAAACTCCACAGAGGTCAGAACCAAACTCCTGGTTCAACACTGCTAGCCGCGCCACCTGCACACAGAAACCGGTTAAGCAAACAGCCCGCGCGGATAAGCAACCACAGTCCGCAGCCTATGCACAAGCTCACTTACTGTTCACTCTGATATCAAATAACGTGTCGGGGGGTCCTATTTATAGGCCGAGTGAGGAGTGTAGTCACCACCCTATGAGATAGAGTCACCTCCCCAAGGTCGCAGCTAGCAATGCTATCCCGCCGAGTCCGCCCGCATGGGACGAAACAAAACATCCAAGTCCGGGCGAGATGGAGAGAAGCTCAGGGCAGTCCGCTCAGTCCGCAGAAAACTGCAGGACTAGCCGGGACGCAAGAGTCACTAGCTGAGAACAAAGCCAGTCCGCCGAAGGCAAGACAACACGCCTGTCCGCAAGCACCAGTCCGCATCCACATGCAACCCGCCTGGTCACAGCGGACACTGCGGACAACAGCCCAGCTCGCAATGTCCAGACCACAGGCACACCGCCCGGTCACTGCGGACACTGCGGAAACCAACTTCATTTCGCGCAGTCCGCGACCACTAGCACAAAGGCCCGGTCACAGCGGACACTGCGGAAACCCTGAACTCCACAAGAGCAAATCCAGAAAGGATAACGAGCTCGGCGGATACCAAACCAGTCCGCCAGCTCCAAGCCCAGACCGTGCTTACCGCAACTTCAAAGAAGAAGAGCGGACTCCAAGCCCAGTCCGCACAGGCCGCGCGCATCACCTGCAGAACACAGAACACTGCCGGACACAATCCAGTCCGCGCAGTCCGTAACACAGCCCGTAGCAGCAACGCAAGTCGCCAACCACCAACCCACCGGACTAAGAACCAGTCTGCACGGTCAGTTCGCCTAATCCGCCCGGACTGCCCGACCACCCACTTTCACTTCACCAATTTCAACAAAATCGTCCCGGGGAAGGGACGTATAGATCGGGGGATCTAGTGGGGCTCTAAGACACTTTCTTGTGTGAAGGTGAAGAGCCGACTCGAAGACCTTTCTTGGAGAGAAAGGGAGAGAGTCAACCGGTCTGGGTAGTGAGTCGGTATAGAAAACGAAAAGATTCTTGACTTTCACCGTCTCCGATCTTCGGCGTAATGGAGATTCAGCACTTGTAATTGTAAACCATTTTTATTTATGTTTGAATAAAAATTATTTATTGCACTTCACGCTGCGTGTGACGTCGTGATTGTTTATCGGTAGATCTCTTAAGGGTGTGTGTTTCTCCAAGGAGAAATTTATTCAGGAAAACGAAGTTTGCGACCTACCGCCGCGCGCTAGCAAGCTAGCGCCCCGCGGTAGCTTCCAAAACTGGTTTTCCTGGACCAAAATATTTCAAAATTTCAATTAACGCATAAAACCTTATTCACCACCCCCCTCTAAGGTTGGTCACACGATCCAACACCGGGCGGCCCCGACCAGGGCGACAAAGAGACCACCCAATCTTGGCTGCATAGCGCCCTAACCGGGAGCCAGCGAAGGGACGGGCGGCTAAGAAGCCGCCGGTCCTGGGAGGCGAAGAGGTCGCCCGATATGTGCGACCAAAGGGCCGCCCGATCTGGGCGCCAAAGGATCGCCCGATCTGGGCGGCCTTGTGCCCTGGTCAAACGCCGGCGAAGGGATGGGCGGCCAGGAGGCCACCCCTCCTAGGCGGCGAAGAGGCCGCCCGATCTGGGCAGCCATAGGTTCTCCCGATCGGGGTGGTCGCGCTCCCCTGGTAGGGCGCAAACGGCCTAGGACTGTTAGATCGGGACGGTCATTGCCCGATCACTCGCCACTATTGGGTGGTTATCCCGTTAGCGGGTAAAAATATTTCAAAAAAATAATTTTTTAACATCTATGAATATATTTTTATAAGAAAAACTTAACAAATATTGATTTTGGTGTTTGAACAATTATTTGAAGTACTTTTTGATATTTTGATTATTTCCGAAAAAATCTAATCCAAAAATTGCATGATTTTTTGATCCATTTTTTTAAAAAACAAAATTAGAATATAAAAAAAACTTAAAATAATAATGCAAATACTAAAAATAATATTCTCTAAACTTTTTTTTAGATGTAATTCACCCCCAAAAAATTCCCTATATATCCAAATCCCCGTAGGAGAGCGGACAGAGACTCATTTTATCGGATTCGGATCCATGTAACGGATTCGGATCCGTTTAAGTAATCCAAATAACTGCGCCCATATTTTTTATAAAAATATCGTAATTTCCGATTTTATTAATTTAGAGGAAAATACGCACCGATGAAATCAATAATGAGGCGGCCGTCGGAATATCGTCCGGAGGGCCGGCCGAAGAAGGTCTCGCCGTTTGGAGGTGGGGCGGGACCGAAGGTGGCGGAGAGGCCGCCGGTGTCGGAGTTCGAATCGCCGAAGTTGAAGACGGCGGGAAATTCACAGGAAATGGCGATCGCCGGCAACGCCGGCGAGCACATGAGAAGTACCATCGGCAGCAGCACTAAATGAAGCGCCGAGATGAAGTTGTAGCCATTGTAGCGAGAATCCATTGCTTCGGTTTGTTAGGGATGAGAGAGAGAGAGAGAGGGAGAACGAAGGGGGCAGGGGAAGAGAGAGAAAGAGCAAGCTAGAGAGAGGAGAGAGAGAGACTGTTCGAGTTGTCGCACCGTTGGGGCCGAGCCGGGAGTGCGTTTTAAGGAGATTTTTTAATTCCGGAAATACATTTGCTAAAATATAATAATAATATTCCGGCCTCCCCTCCAGCACGAAGGTGCTGATTCGTACTGGCCGGCTGCTAATGTGTTATTAATAAAGTTAATGTCATTCCGGAAGCCTGGAACTTACCCTACAGCTGAGCGCCTGAGCCTAGACTAGTAGATGAGCGTGGTTTCCCTAAGTACTGGAGCTATCTGGGGGCGGAATTTAGGCTGCGTTTGGGCAACTTATTTTGACTTATTTGCTCTGATGTGGTTGGACAAAAATGTCATTGTCATACTAAAATCTTATGCCTCAAATTAGTTTCGTTTTAATAACATTTGTGATACTAAACCTACATTCTATGACAATGACGTTTTTGTCCAACTTCATCGGAGCAAATAAGTTGCGATAAGCGGCATCAAACGCAACCTTAGGCTTAGTTTGGCATGGTGTTGGAGGTCATGAACACGGGGTTAAATTGTCATTTATTAAAGGCCATCTGAGGAATTTCATCCACTTTTATGTTCAAACGGATGATGTTTGTTAGGTGATCTTTAACGAATGACGTTTTTGTTAGATTATGACACATCATCGCGCCCGGATCGTTAGGATCGCGCCATGTCATCGATCCGTGGGAGGCCTCGATTCCTAATCCGGGCTAAACCTATTTAGGAATAACATTTAGGAAGATCATTAATAGGAGAATATATAAATATTGGATTATGACAACTCATCAATCCGTGTGCCTCCATAATTCCTAATTTTGGAGGAGTCCTATATTTGAGATATTTTTATGAGGAGAAATAAGACAATCTCTTAAATAAGAGATCATCTTCCTAATTTGATATTGGATCTTGATCCTATAAATAGGTGCCCGCCCCAGTCGTTTCATTCAAGCAAGAACCAGAGAGGGATCCAGTTTATTTTCGGCCACCAGTGAGGAGTGTGAGAGTAGGTTTTGTGGAGGAGGTTTCCGGCGGCGGCGGCACAGGCGGACCTCGTCGGTGCAGGAGGATCAGAGGCGGCGGCCACGGGCTGCAGCGGCGATCTCTATGCAGTCACCGAGAGGCGTTCAGGTAGGGGTGCAAGCGGTTCGGTTTGGGTCGGTTTGGACCCAAACCGAAACCGAACCGATGTTTATCGGTTCGGTTCGGTTTTTTGGTCGGTTTACTCGGTTCGGTTTTCGGTTTTTCAGTTATATTATTTAAAATAATTGTGTACTTAAATATCTCAAAAAATTTTTAGAAAAGATATGATAATTAAAAATAAATATCATCAAGATTTATTTACATATGATATATTACAACTAATAGCTCATATTACATTAAAAAATTATGATTGAATATTTTTATTGCGGAATCGAGTAATAAATATAAAAAAATATAAATAAAATCAGTTAAACAAAATGTTTAATTCTTCTTGATGCATAAAATATGCATTACAAAAATTTATTTTGCCTCAAATGATATATAAATTATTAAGTTGATATAATTTGTGTACATTATTTAGGGAATAAAAATAGTCAAAAGATCATTATTGGTAATATTTTTACATGTATTATTAGTCGGTGCGGTTCGGTTTTTCAGAGAGGAAAGCCAAAGCCGAACCGAGTCGTTCGGTTCGGTGTAAAATCGGTTCGGTTTGGGCGGTTTGGAACGGTTTGGTCGGTTTTCGGTTTTTCATGCACACCCCTACGTTCAGGCGGCGGCAGCGGCGACGGCTCCAGTACAGTTCAGGCGCGGCGGCGGCAGCAGGCGTGCTGCGCAAGGCGGCGGCGCATCGGTTCACCTCAGGCGGAGGCGGCTCTGTCCAGCGGCGGCAGACAGCTCCAGGAGGCGGTGGTAGTAGGCGGATTCAGGTGGAGGCGGCACTGTCCAGCGGCGGAAGACAGCTTCAGGCGGCGACAACAGGTGCAGGAAGCGGCGGATCCAGCGGGAAGACGAAAAGGGTTTGTCGGTCGGCGACATCGATACCGCCCGGCGGTATCAGTTCTTCAGCATTTTGGGATCTTTGTTTTTTCCTTTGTTGTTCGACCGAGTTTGTTTGGTCTCTGGTTGTATCTATGTAACCTCATCAGGATTATAGTGGATCTTTCTGGCGCGCTCTCCCCGTGGACGTAGGAGCCAATCTCTGAACCACGTATATCTTTTGTCGTCTGGGTGTTTGAAATCTCCGTTATTTTATTTTGCTGATTGTTTTGCTCAATTTAATTCCGTTGCGCTACCGCGGTACTCGATCTGATTGCACAACACGTTTTAACCTATGTGTTTACGACTGCCGCCACCGTGCCAAACGGAGCCTTGTGTTAGAAAATCCAAGAAGAGGGTAAAAACCACGCAGCAGGATCGAAGTCGATCAAACTTCACTATTTGCTGGTGCTTACAGAGTTTTATAAAGAAGGCGAGGGCGACAGACCGCTACTCATTACAACTTGTTGGTAGAGAAATAGAGAGAGATGTGTTCGGAGGGTGGCAGACCACCGCTCACGAGACTAAATATTTGTGTTTGTTGGCGGTGAAAAACGCGCACACTGGAGACTTGGCGGTCTTCTTCTCGTACTTGAAGGCTGAAACAAAGACGACTTGCTACTGACGGAAAGGCATCAGGCGCTTCGAGTGTTGCACGTAGGAAGCTTCCTGGAGGAAACTTGTCGGCGGGTGGAGATCTTCGTGTGATCTTTAAACTCCTTGATGATCTTCAAGGGCATCTTATTTGTGAATCAAGGGGATCTCTGGTGGAACTTTCAAGAGCGTGGGAGGAGAAGCGGAGGGGGAAAAAGGTTGAATGAAGGAGGGTTCATAGTCCTATTTATAGACATCAGAGATAGTTAAGGTGGTTAAGCGGTATTCACAGACTATAACCACCCAAAATACTAATTGCATAATATTTTAGTATTGTTCAATGTACACATTATTTTAATGGCTTTACCATTTACAGGCTGATATGATTTCGGATATTCACACCTATCCATATTTGGTGGTGTTAGAATTAGAAGCCAAGTCGGGCCCACAATGGGTTGACCGGACACACCTGACCGACTGCAGTCTAACGCATCCCCAACCAAATCACCTGGGTTCCACCTCGGTTTAATCCCAGGTAGGTTGTTGAGGCCCGGGGCTTGATCCCGGGACCTCCTTTATCAAACCCTTATTCAGGGCGTAGTTGGATATCTTGTCCCTGAATAAGGGTTTGATAAAGGAGATCCCGGGATCAAGCCCCGGGCCTCAACAACCTACCTGGGATTAAACCGAGGTGGAACCCAGGTGATTTGGTTGGGGATGCGTTAGACTGCAGTCGACCAGGTGTGTCTGGTCAACCCATTGTGGGCCCGGCTTGGCTTCTTCTAACAGGTGGTTACGTCGGTGGTTACCCGTACAACGAATGATGGAGATCGCGTGGGGATGATCAAACAATAGAGGTTAGGCGGCGCCCGAAAGGAGGCTAACCGGAGGGGAGCCTGACCGGTCATAAAGGTCCACCGGGCGAGCGTCGGCCTCGCAGAGGCCGGACGGATGGAGTACGCCCGGTGGTCGGCCTCACGCAGGTTGGTCGGGCGAAGGCCACGCCGACCTCATAGAGGTCGGACGGGCAAGGCCGCCAAGGGGCCAACCTCGTGAAGGACGCTCGAGCGAAGGCCGGTCAGGGAGGGGTCATCCGGGCGGAGGTCAGTCGGGGATTGCCTTGCGGAGGACAGACGGGCGGAGGACAGACGGGCGGAGGCCGCCAAGGGGCCGGTCTCGCGGAGGCCGACCGGGGCGGAGGTCGCCTGGGCGAAGGCCGGCCGGGCAACGGTCATGGTCGCGTGTGGGGAATGCGATCGCGGGGCGGCGGCGGCCAACCGACCATGGCCAGTTGGAACGACGAAAATATTGTGTGCGCAGCGGTTGGATTGTCGATCGTGCGAGGATCGAGGGCGTAGATCTAACACGGGGTAGTTTTTCTGATAACTCCTCCCGAGAGAGGAAAAATATTTGGATTTGGTCACTACTTGTAAAAAGGGGGAGGATGAAGGTGGACGACACATGAAGAGTTGGAAGCGGAGAAATTCAAGAGAAGAATTCAATATGTACAAGGGGGAGGAATGAGTCTCGTGATTAGCAAATGGGGGATGAACATGTGGACATCAATATAAATGAGAACATTTAAGAGTAGGAATGAATAGATATGAACAAAATTTGCATGGGACCATGTGAATGATGTTTGGTGTTGCATGGATTTTGCATGGATGATATATGAAACTTGAAGGTGGCGGCATGCAAAGGTGGCAGACGATATGACATTTTAATGGGATTAGTTTGAATGGTGTTGCACATGGAAATGTCTCGGCCATATTGTAATTTTTGAGGTGACGGGTAGTAGTTAGAAGAGAAAATAAATGACCATCTTTGACAAGGATTTGATGTGGGCCTGCATGACGTAGTCATGTGTGACTGTGGCTAGACTTTTGCTTTCTTTCTTTGGATGCGTGCAACTTGAACTCTCGAGCTCAGACAATGCGACAACTTCAGTGATATGTCAAATTTAAACCTACAAAATCAAATAAAACTTAATTAAATTAGTAAATTAAAATATATAATAAGTAATTTGTTAACTAAAATGGAAATAATATTACAAATTCGTATTAAAATTATACTAAAAACTATACTTAAAATATGCATAAATTTTACTCATCAACGACCCATCTTTACAAAGGTCGAGGGAGATCCCGAAAAGTAGAGGGGATCAAACAAAGTACTGTGAATTTTATAAGGGAATCGGACACACCACTAAGGAATTAATGTGTCAAGGTAAAGAAGAAAATCGAACACCTCATCAGTCAGGGGATCCTCAGGAGATTCCTCTATAATCAATCTCGTACCGACCAAACACAACCAAGGAGAGAGCAACCACCTGTACATCAAGAAGCGCGGGGGGTAGACAGGTAGTCAGAGTAGTAGAGACTATATCTAGTACCCCATAGCCACCATCAATTTCATCGCTCAACCCTTGGGGGATTATTAGAAAACATATTGACATGAATGATAACTTTTGGTGACGAGGACCTGAAAGGACTGCTCACACCACACAAGAACTTACTTGTAATCAGCGCTGAAATCTGAGATCTCAGTTTTCGCATCAAGCGGTTACTGATCTACAATGGTAGTTTAGTAAACGTCATATTCATGTCTGCCCTCCGTGGCATAAAAATCTCAGAAGATAAGCTTCAACCAACATCTAGCCTGTCTATGGATTCGACGGCGGCCCATCCCAGTCAAAGGCATAATCGAGCTTCCAGTCACTTTGGGAGAGTTTTCAAAGCAGGTTACTTACAACATCTAGTTTGTGGCAGTCGAATTAGAATCTCCTTACAACACGATTTATGGTCGATCGCTTCAAATGTCTTTTAGAGCAATTCCATCCATTCCGCACTTGGCAATGAAATCCGTCACCCAAGCAAGAATCGGGGTTGTACGGGGAAACCGGGAGTCCACTCACACATGTTACTTACAATAAATGCAACCTAGACGAGGAGTAGTTGTGCATTCCGGGGCAACCGGCACTTGAGAAGCATTTAAGAAAAAGCCAGGAATCGGGCAGGAACTCCCTACTATATTCTGACTTACGAATCTCTACCCTTAATTATTTTAATTTTTAATTATGTATCACAAGAACAATGATATTACTATAAAGTTGCAAGCATATGCTTATGTGTGTACTATAGATTTCCTTTAATAGAATGTGTTCGTTTGCTCCTAACTTTGCTGTCATAGGAATTCTTGAAGTTTGTCCATCCAACTGTATGTCGTTAACAATACGGTAGCTCTTATTGCCCCTAAACGAAGGTTTTCCCTTCTCCTCCGCGGTAAGGGCACGTCATTAGGGCTTTGCCCCAGTGACCTTTCACCACCCCGTATTGAAGGTTCGTCCTTCTCCCCCGTGGTAGGTTACTATGACACCAGGGAAAGCCCTCCTTGCATGCGTCAAATGGCCAGTAGGGTCCTCCCCTCGCCGTCTCCGGGGTCATTCCCCAGTGATCTCTCACTGCTCGGGATCAAAGGTTAGCCCTTCTCTCCCCTGCGGTAGGTCACGACACTGTCAGGGCCTGCCCCCTCGGGATTACCCAGGTTTGAAGATTGATCCTTCACCACCACAATCAACGTCATCTCCCGGTTCTGATATCTTAATCTCTACTTGGTTAGAAGTGCTTGCCCTTTGCCTTAAAAGTAGATTGAGATGTCATCGGGTCTCATCCTTCAACCATCATCCAACCAACGAAACCCCCCATCTCGGTGCTTTAACCTCTTACTACATAAATAATAGGGTTTATACCTCGCTTTGATAGGGTGTTACAAAATTGCATGGCGTTCGGGTCCAGCTCATACGTGCGTGCAAATGTGTGTGAGACTCCCATGCGTGCGTGCGCGTGTGCACGGGTCCAGCGCGTGTGCACGGGTCCAGCATGTGCGCGTGCGCCAAATACGTGTGGGGCTCTCCTACGCGAGCGAATGCACATGGGCGCAGGTCCAGTCCGCGCACGCGAGTGCTCGGGTTCTACCCGCGCGCACAGGTTCCACTCGCGCGCGCAAGTACGTGCGGGTTCTGCCCGTGCATATCTTGCACGGATTCATCCCATGTGTGCACATGCGCGCACAGCGCGAGAGTCTGCCTCGTTTAATGAGCATGACTCGCTCGCTCCCCGCACATGTCTACCCCCTCTTTTTTATTTTTGCGACTCATCTTGGAGTTTTTCCCACCATCGCCTGCGTTTTTCGGCATCCCTTCGTTCACCTCCACCATGATTACTGCAGCCCAATCTCTCATAAAAAGTCATCGCTCTTCTCCCGCTCCGGCTCTGAACACTGAGGACTTTGGGGGGAAAATTATAAGGCCATGTATAATTTATAGGAGTACCGATGTTTAATAACATATCTCCCATGACCCCCACTAACTTATTGGGGATTATGAGGGTTGAAAGTATCTAGTGTCGACTAAGTCTAGTTATGGGGGGGGGAATAGGTGGCGTGCAGTCTTTTGCGAAATTAAATTTACCTGAACAATTAAACAAACACAGCACAGAAAACGCACAAGAAATTATAGTGGTTCCCCGATTTGCGTACGTCCACTTTCCCCCCTTCGACCTATCTCCCATCAAGGGACGACTCAGTCACTTCACCAAACGGATTGAAATCCAATCCTCACACTACGGAAGGAACCCTTCCAACCAAAGGAGTCACTACTCCACAACCACGGGTTGCACCCAACCCTTACAACTAGAAATAAAAATTCCTTTACAACAAATCAAGAATTAAATGTAAGAAAATACAAACAAACTTTTGGAGTTTCTGATGTCCTTCTTCGATCGTTGAAGTTTTCTTGAAAGATGCGAAGAGTCCATAACCGGAGTACTCTCTTGGAGAGGATCTTGTCAAGATCGGCGGCGGCAAGTGATTGCGGCGGCGATGCTTTATAGATCCAAACTTCTTGACGAAGCAAGCAAGGTCTACAAATGATCTCAGACGGATCAGTCATCTCAATCGATTCGGAATGAAGAACAAACCTCGTTCAACAAATCGAGAGACAAGAGATCTCAAGATAGATGCGTGAGACGAACTGCTAGCCTCGATACTGTCGTCGGAAGATCAAAGAAGCTCTGAGATCTGCGGCTGCGACGAGCTTGCGAGCGGCGATTTTCCGCGATCTGCTAGGGCACGGCGTCGGCTTTTTGATTTCGCGTGAATGAGTTACTGTAGAAGTTCGAAATACGTATGTATATATACCCGAGCCAACCCTAATGACCGTTGTGGGACCCACAAGGAGAAACCCTAGCCCTGGCCGAAATAACGCACGGTTTCTTGGTTCGGTCCAGCGAACAGGCGAAAATTGCCTAAGGCAAAATCGGCGAGAATCGTTGGTGATTCCCATCGAAATCGGCGGGAATCACTCACGATTCTCGTCGATTCTGCCTTGGCCGAATTCCAGTTGCAAAGCTTGTCATCGGTGGGAATTGGCGGGAATGCAACCTGATTCTCGTCGAATCAGCGGGAATCAGAACGATTCCCGTCGAAGTCGGCGAGAATCACTTGGTGATTCCCGTCGATTCTGCCTTAGCAGAATTTCTGTAAGAAAATAGTCATCCGGAAGAGGTCGGCGGAAATGCAGATTGATTCTCGCCGAATCGACGAGAATCACAAGTGACTCCCGTCAAAGTCGGCGGGAATGACTTAGTGATTCCCGTCGATTTTAACTTGGATGATTTTTCTCTTCCTTCCTATGAACTTGGTCTTTGACCCATCTTTGCTCCTCTTCTGCTCTTGATCTATCTCGACCTTGTACTTGAAAATAAGTACACTCCAATAGAGAGAGCACACATGAGTCAATACACTGATCTGCTCAATGAGGGATTACGTTGCGCAGACCCGTGTATATTGATCCACTGCACCTTGACATTGGTGTGTACTTAGCATGGAATATATGCAAGCACAATTTGATAGAGAATCATCAAATACATTGTCAATTCAACTTAGCTTGTTCAGGGGCTTCTTCAAATCAGGTACATTGTGGATACAATACCCAACAATCTCCCCCTATTTGAAGAAGCCTAAACCCTACAAGCTAAGGTGAATAGAATAAATGGGAATGAAAATCATAAACTAAAAATTTAGTTGAGAGTGAAATTCATTACCATTTTCCATAGAGCATACTTAACATTGGCAGCCACCTTAGCCTTAGCTGAGAGGGTAATCTCTCCCTTTTCGGCTTCTGTAAATCTGGGACTTCACTTGAAGTCAAATGCTCCCCCTCAGTTCTTGCATCCGTGCTAGATCTTGAGTTCCTCGAGTCTTCAATCTTCATAGTTCAGCATACCAAGTTCAGTTTTGAAGAGACTGAACATGGCCTCGTCTATGGGCTTTGTGAAGATATCTGCAATCTGCTTATCAGTGGGGAAATAGCAGAGAGAGATATCTTTGTTTTCCACATGCTCCAGAATGAAGTGGTAGCGCACTTCAATATGCTTTGTTCTACTATGCGACACAGGATTGTTTGCAATTGCTATTGCGCTAGAGGAGTCGCAATACATCAGAACTTCTCTGAACTGCAAGTCATAATCTTCGAGTTGATTTCTGATCCATAGAAGTTGTGCGCAACAGCTGCCTGCTGAGATGTACTCAAATTCAGCCGTGGAGGTTGCGGCACAGTTCTGTTTTTTACTGTTCCATGAAATAAGCCTTCGTCCGAGGAATTGACACGTCCCGGAAGTGCTTTTTCTATCATCCCTGCTTCCTACAAAGTCAACATCTCTCCGAGTTCTGACACCGTCACGAGGATCTCTTATGATCTGATCTCTGGGATGATCCCTCACGTGTCGGAGCTCTAGGAGTCTGGCATCTGGAGCTCTGACAGCTTCTCGGGCTTCTCCTTCTTCTGGGAGATTTTCTCCATCCTGATCGTCAACTTCTCCAGTTGGCATTGAGGTGGAAACCTTGACGTACTTGGGAGTTGCGCGTTTTGCAGTTTCATCGAGACTTAGCTGTTCAAGCCTTGCACCTGCATCTTCAAGAATGCCACTGGAAGAATTGCTATGAAGAAAGCTTCCTTCATCAAAAACAACATTAATGGACTCCTCTACCGCTAGGGTTTTCTTATTGAAGACCCTATATGCCCGACTATGGCTACTATAGCCCATGAAAATGCCTTCGAAGCATTTTTCTCCGAATTTAGTATGTGGGTACTTCCCATTATTGAGTACATAGCATCTGCAGCCAAAAATCCTTAAATAGGACATGGTCGATTTCCTGCCTTTTAGTAGCTCATAAGGCGTCTTACGATGATTCTTGTTGATCAATGCCCGGTTCTACACATGACAAGCCTTATTGACAGCCTCTGCCCAGAAGTACTCTGGAAGAGAAGCGTCATTCAATATTGTCGTACATGCTTCAATGAGTGTTCTATTTCTCCTCTTCGCAACTCCATTTTGCTGAGGAGTACACGGGGAGGTAAACTCATGAAAGATACCATGTTCTTCACAGAATTCTGTCATAACACCATACTCGAATTCTATTCCATGGTCACTTCTGATTTTGACCATGGAGAAGTTAAATTCATTCTGAATCTGCTTGATAAAATTAGTGAAGATGTCAAACGTATCTGACTTTCGTTTCAAGAAGAACACCCACGTAAACCAAGAGTGATCATCAACAATCACTAGCATATACGATTTGCCTCCTAAGCTATGAACTTGCACTGGACCGAACAAGTCCATATGCAGAAGATAGAGACATCTGGAGGAGTATTTGTCTACAATGCTCTTAAAGGTAGCCCGAGTCTGTTTGCCCTTCTAGCATGCAGGACAAGGGCTATCTTTGATGCACTTAATAGTAGGGGCATCCCTTACTAAATCCTTGGAAAATAACATATTAATTGTCTTGAAATTAATATGTGTTAATCTCTTGTGTCATTGTTCACAAAGAGATGCACTGCTTTTTGCTACTAGGCACACGAGAGTAGAAGAGTCTAAGCTAAGAAAATCTAAGCAAAAGATATTTCTGCTCCTAATGCCAGTTAATACCGTCTCTGAAGATGCACATGATATTATCAAACACTTATCCTTGCAGAACTTAACGTCGTATCCTTTATCACACAACTGGCTTACACTGATCAGGTTATGGTTTAACCCTTCAACATAGGTCACGTCAGTGATAGAGCATACACCGTTGGAAATCATACCATAACCTTTGGTGACTCCTCGATCAGATCCTCAGAAGATGACTTTGAGTCCATTTTCGACTGGGGAGTAATCACGCAATAGGCTTCTTGTCCCGGTCATATGCTGGGAACATCAATTGTCCAAGTACCAGATAGGCATTTTGGTGGCCTTTGGACATGCCTGCAAAATAGAATTAGTTTCCCTTAGGAACCCAATCGAATTTGGGTCCTAGATTCCTTGTTAGCACACTCCCCCTCGGGTGGTTAACCCGACGAGTGGTCGGCCTCGCATTACTAATATGAGGAGTCTTGTTGAATCTTGGGTTAAACTAGCAATCCACGACAAAGTGACCAACTTTGCCACAGCACCAACAGTCAAACCTGTTGTATCGTTTCCTAGGCTCTTGCTTCACTCTTGGAACAGTTGGTCCAGCCGGGGCCTTGGATCTGGAGGTGGAGGCATCATGATGACAGCAGTCACACGATTTCTTCACTTCCTGTTCCTTTAGTATAACAGGCTTGGCCTTTGGTGTCTGCTTCCTATTATGGCCGCTAGAGAAGTGATCATAATTCTCTACTCGGATTTCCTCATAAGGTGCCTTGAAGACACTCTCACCGTAGTTTCGGGGGAAGGTCCAACCATCATACCGGCTCTTGGGATTTTCAACCGAGGGCCGGAAGAAGTGGCCATAGGTTGACTCAAAGTCCTGCTCATTGCAAGGAAAGCCAGGCTTTCTAAATATAATAGGATCGAGTGGGGCCTTTCCCTTTTATGCAGCAGAGGCCTTCTTAGCAGCCTTATTTTTTCTCTGTTTTCTGTTTCTCCTGGATGATTTACCAGGCATACCCACATGCCCTAAGCCAGCCCCCTTAGCCTGAGCAGAGAACTCATCAACCAGAGGAAGAACGGTCTTGGGCATGGAGAAGCTTTTGACAATCTTCCTTTCTGCCGCAAGCTATTCTTCCAACTTGTTGATATCTTCCTGTTTTTGGTCAAGGAGCCATAGAGACTCTGAGTGATCAGAAGTAAGGTCCAGGTGTTCCCGTCGGAGAGAAATCAAGCTAGTGATCTCTTCTCTTAGGGACACACCCTCAGCCTTAAGGAATTTGACTTCCTTTTCTGAGCCCTCAACCTCTTGCGACATTCCTCAAAGGTATTAAGCAAAAGCTCATACTTTTCGAGGAGCTCAGCTTCACAGGCAGATGGGCTGTCCTCGAGATCATCATCAGGAGACTCAGAGTCAGAGTCAGAGAGCGGGGTACGATCTTTTACCTTCCCAGTAAATGGGGGGCAGTCTCCTTCTGAGTCAGAGCGACCCATTAGCCCGAAGTAGGTTTCCTCATCATCACTGGAGTTTGACGAATCAGATTCACTCAGTGTCTTTGGCTTTTTAGTAATGTAGCTCCTCTCTCCTTCTTCTTATCTCTAGAGGACATGTGCTCCTCTCCCTTCCCCTTATCTCTCTTGCTTTGGTGGCAGTCAACAACGACGTGGTCTGGCTTATTGCATCCAAAGCAAATAATGTCATCAGAGCGATGTTTGTTCTGTTTGGATTCATACCTGTCAGAAGAATAATTCTTCTTCTGATGTCTGGAGGAGGAGCCGTCTCTCTTTCTTTGATTCCTCAACTTGAGGAACTTCTTGAAATCTTGAGTGATGAGGGAGAAGTCTTCTTCAGATAGCTCTGAGCCGGAAGAGCATGGCTCAGAGTCTTCTTCCTCATCCTTTTTCCGAGAGCGGGACGAGGCTGCACCCTTGCCTTTCCTTGAGTGATTGGCTTTCAGGGCCACAGTCTTTTCTCTAGCAGCGGCTTTATCGGCTTTTTCTTCAGCTTTTCTGGTGTTCAGCTGAAGCTCATAGGACAAAAGTTTCCCAAACAGAATCTGGGGATCAGTTTCTGCCAGCTTGCCAAATTCTCTGATGGCGCAGATCTTGGTGTCTCATTCCTTAGTAAGGGATTTAAGGAATTTGTCATTTAGTTCACCATCAGTGAACACTCTGCCATAACCCTTCAGGGAATTGACGATCTTCAGGAAGTTCTCGAATGTCACTCCGATTTCTTCCTTGGGACCTTGCCTGAAGGCCTCATACTTCTGGTTCAGAAGGGATTTTTGATCATCCCTTACTTCATCTGTGCCTTCCATCAGAATGATCAGGCAGTGTCATATGTCCTTGGCAGTCCTGCAGTTGCAGAAAATCTGCATCATGGAATCATCGATGGCGCTTACTAGAATGTTCTGAGCTTTCTTGTCAAGTCCGACAAGAACCATCTCATCCTTATCCATTTCAGAGAGTTTCTCGGGCACTTTCTTGGTTGGATCAATGGTGGAGGCCTTAGTGGGGATATAAGGTCCCTCCTCCACTATTATGAAGAGTCGGGGGTCGACTGCTTCCCTGTAGTACCTGATCCTTTCCTTCCAGATAGGAAAGTTCAGCTTGGTGCACACCGGGATCTTCCCTGAATACTTAAGTCCGTCCATTTCAGAGATCTTCTTTCATCTTGGCACTAGACACGGGATCTTAATCAAGGTGTTAACCTTATTGATGAGCAACCTCCCTCTGATACCACTTGAAAGTATCTAGTGTCGACTAAGTCCACTTATGGGGGGGGGGGGGGAATAAGTGTCCTGCAGTCTTTTGCGGAATTAAATTTACATGCACAATTAAACAAACACAGCACAGAAAACACACAAGAAATTATAGTGGTTCCCCGATTTAGGTACGTCCACTTTCCTCCTTCGACCTATCTCCCACCAAGGGACGACTCAGTCACTTCACTAAACGGATTGAAATCCAATCCTCACACTACGGAAGGAACCCTTCCAACTAAAGGAGTCACTACTCCACCACCACGGGTTGCACCCAACCCTTACAACTAGAAATAAAAATTCCTTTACAACAAATCAAGAATTGAATGTAAGAAAATACAAACAAACTTTTTGGAGTTTCCGATGTCCTTCTTCGATCGTTGAAGCTTTCTTGAAAGATACGAAGAGTCCACAACCGGAGTACTCTCTTGGAGAGGATCTTGTCAAGATCGGCGGCGACAAGTGATTGCGGCGGCGATGCTTTGTAGATCCAAACTTCTTGACGAAGCAAGCAAGGTCTACGAACAATCTCAATCGGATCAGTCGTCTCAATCGATTCGGAATGAAGAGCAAACCTCGTTCAACGAATCGAGAGACAAGAGATCTCAAGAGAGATGCGTGAGACGCACTGCTAGCCTCAGTACTGTCGTCGGAAGATCAAAGAAGCTCTGAGATCTACGGCGATGACGAGCTTGCGAGCGGCGACAGCGATCAACGATTTTCCGCGATCTGCTAGGGCACGACGTAAACTTTTGATTTCGCGTGAATGAGTTACTGTAGAAGTTCGAAATACGTATGTATATATACCCGAGCCAACCCTAATGACCGTTGTGAGACCCACAAGGAGAAACCCTAGCCCCGGCCAAAACAGCGCACGGTTTCTTGGTTTGGTCCAGCGAACAGGCGAAAATTGCCTAAGGCAAAATCGGCGAGAATCGTTGGTGATTCCCGTCAAAGTCGGCAGGAATCACTCACGATTCCCGTCGATTTTGCTTTGGCCGAATTCCAGTTGCAAAGCTTGTCATCCGGTGGGAATCGGCGGGAATGCAACCTGATTCTCGTCGAATCGGCGGGAATCAGATCGATTCCCGTCGAAGTCGGGGATAATCACTTGGTGATTCCCGTCGATTCTGCCTTAGCAGAATTTCTGTAGGAAAACAGTCATCCGGAAGAGGTCGGTGGGAATGCAGATTGATTCTCGCCGAATCGACGAGAATCACAAGTGACTCCCGTCGAAGTCGGCGGGAATGACTTAGTGATTCCCATCGATTTTAACTTGAACGATTTTTCTCTTCCTTCCTATGAACTTGGTCTTTGACCCATCTTTGCTCCTCTTCTGCTCTTGATCTATCTCGACCCTGTACTTGAAAATAAGTACACTCCAATAGAGAGAGCACACATGAGTCAACACACTGATCTGCTCAACGAGGGATTACGTTGCGCAGACCCGTGTATATTAACCCACTGCACCCTGACATTGGTGTGTACTAAGCATGGAATAGCTGCAAGCACAACTTGATAGAGAATCATCAAATACATTGTCAATTCAACTTATCCTGTTCAGGGGCTTCTTCAAATCAGGTACATTGTGGATACAAATACCCAACAAGGGTAACCACTGCACACGCGATTGGCATGCCCGATCAATGCGCCATCTGCGCACGAGATCCCATCACATGCACAACCCGAACAACCGCATGCGGACTGCCACAATCACCATTGTCGCTGGCGGCGTACGCCCAGCCGGCCTCAGTGAGGTCGGTGCCGGACAACGTTCCCTAGACAGACCTTAGTGAGGCCGGTACCGGACGCTGCCCGGTCGGCCTCATAAAGGTTGGCGCCGGGAGGCCTCCACCCGGCTGACCTCCTTTAGGCCGACACTAAGCGACATTGATTGGCAGGCTTTCGTGAGGCCGACACCGGGCGCCGCTCTGTCGGCCTCAAAGAGACCGGCGTCGGGCGACCTTTGCCCGGTTGGACTCCGTGAGGCCGGCATCGGGTACCGTCGGCCAGCCTCCCAGAGGCCAGTGGCATTCTCCCAGACGGCCTCCAAGAGCTCGTCGTCGGGCGTCGCCCGATCCGCCTTATAGAGGCCAGCGTCCGGGGGCCTCCATGAGGCCGGCGCCGGGTGCCGCCGGCAAGGATTCTCAGGGCAACGGCCGCTCGGTCAACCTCCCCCGGTCGGCTGCCCGACAAACTCTCTTCGACTGGGTCTCCTCCCCGTCGCCCTCCTGTTCACCACCACGGTTTGATCGCCCCTTCGACGATCACCCATTCAACCACCAACATAACCATCGATAATGGTGGATGTGAATAGCCGAGATGGCAGAGGCCCGTGAATAACAAAAAAAATAAATACGCACTAGAAACTGTAGAAAATAAGGTCTACAAATAGTGATTTCGGTGGATACTGTCTGCGAATAACCGTGTAACCACCTTTGTGGCCTATAAATAAGACTACAGATCTCTCTCATTTCAAACTTTCTCCTCTCAATCTTCTCCTCCTACAGGTCGGATCTCTGCTGAAATCCTTCTACGAGCCACCTCCCTTCCAGTATTCCGGGAATTCGTCTAAGTCCACAATTCTCCGGAGAAAAAGTTGCACCGCCAACCTCTCCAAAAATTATCCTTGGTGTGAGGAGTTCCGCAAATCCTCACCAACAAATTTCTTACGTGCAACGCTGCAACGCACTGTAACCGAACAACGTCCAAAAGCGACCATCACCAACAAACAAAGTCAGATTTGAGCTTTGCGTGTAGCGGTCTGTTACCCTCAAAGTGCACCTGTATTTTCTCTCAGCCCAAAGCTGTAACGAGGAGTGGTCTGTCGCCCTCAAAGTGCACCTATATTTTCTCTCAACCTAAAGCTGTAACGAGAAACGGTCTGTCGCCCTCAAATTCTTTGATATCTTGTAAACTGTCGTTGATAGTGAAGTTTGACTGATGCCGAACCAGTGACGTGGTTTTTACCCAATTTATGAGATTTTCACGTTAAAAATTGCTTTGTGCACTTCTCTATTTACTCAATCTATTTGCGCGCTCGACCGTTCTACGGGCTAAAGCGACGTAATTTATGTCAGTCTATCATAAACTTCAAGCGTCCCATAACAAGTCTAAAGAATACAAATTGGTTATTTTTGGACAATGTTTTGGACTATTTAATAATTAGAAAAACCAAACTAATTGCATTATAACTTTATTAAAATTTATTTTTTTTATTTACGTTTTTTAATATTATAATGTAAATATAAATTAGTTGTAAATAGTGAAATTTAGAGTACATATAATAACCGTCAAAATTTTTTTTTGAGATTATTTTCGAAAAAATTCAAAACTTTTGAGATCAAATTAATGTTTTTGATATTTTATTAAAATATTAAAAAAATCATTATACTAAATAAAATATGAAAACTTTATTAAATTTCTTAATTTTTGATTTTAATTTTTCAAATAGCACTTTTGTCTCGAGTGGTCCCCACCACACCTGAGAAGCCTTCCTTCCGCCGTAAGCCTAGAGAAGCTTTTCGTCTTTCCCCTCCACTGATCCCAACCGACCAAGGAAGGGAAGAAATGTCCAAGGTCTGGGTCGGCGCATGGGCGCTCGAATCGGAGCGCGCCGAGGCGGAGGAGCGCCAGCGTGCCGATGCGGCGACGGCGGCCTCCCTTTTCTCCTCAGGCTTCCCAATGCTCTTCGCCGGAGAACCAGCCCAGAGCTTCCCCAGCCTTCAGGATGCTGCCACAAAGCCCAAAAAGAAGAAAAGCGTCCCTCTCAAGTCTAGCATTGGATGCGCTGGCCATGATGGCGCTCGCCGAGGGCTCGACGTGCTCAGTCTTCCGACCGGCCCCCGTGAGCGCACCGCCGAGGAACTCGAGCAGTCCCGCGTCCGCGGCGCCTTCCGCTACCATGGATACGGCACTGGAGGTGGCAATGACGCTACCCCTTCTCGTCGCCGGCCGGATTTCAGTTTTCATGACAATTCCAGTCGGAGGGCCGATGAGGCGGATAGCTGGCCTCCACCAAGAAATTTACCCCGACCTTGGATTCCGATCGCCAAGAACGCCACGGCTTCATCCGGAACGTAGGCGCATCAAAGGCAGATGGAGTCGATAACTGGTCTATCGGCAAGAAATTCATCGCTCCTCCTCCCCCTAACACGCACTCTGGTTTTGGATCGGGGTTCAGGGATTCCGATCCCGATTCAGTTTCGCGTCCCGATCCGCCTCTCACCAGACCGAGTCCTTTCGGCGCTGCTAGGCCGAGAGAGGAGGTCTTAGCGGAGAAGGGGTTGGATTGGAGGAAGATGGAGACAGAGATTGAATTGAAGAAAGGCTTGAGCTCAGCAAGCTCTCAGTCCAGCCGGCCATCGAGCGTGCAGTCAAGTAGACCTGGGAGTTCTGTTTCACATTTTTCAGGGGAGGGAGCAGCTCCAAGCCCTAGGCCTCCCAAGGTGAACCCCTTCGGCAATGCAAAGCCTCGGGAGTTTATTTTGGAGGAGAAAGGCATGGATTGGAGGAAGATTGACCTGGACCTGGAGCATCGTGGGGTTGATAGGTTTGCTCATCTTTTTTTCTTCAGTCACTCACGTGTAATCACAGCTGCACCAGTGTTACTTTATGAATATTTTGCCTTTGTTTAGGGTTTAGGGTTTCTTAGTTCCTTATATATTACGGGCATTTGACTTCAGCGCGCCTAATTTCAATTCTACCAGGTGCGCCTGCTGATATTGGGCATAGTTGGAATTGGACCAATTCCATCAGAATTCATTAGGCCTATTAATGTTAAGAGTTATTGTAAATTGCAAGGTTTTGAAAACGGGACTGGATATTGAACCGTTGCAGGAAAAAGTTTAAGTCAACCGGGGTAAAACCGTTATATATTTGTATATATACATATGCAAATATTTATGATAACAATGCTGATAGAATTAAAATAATCAACATTATATCAATTTTTTGCATAACAACATTATATCCCAATTTTTTAATTTATGTCAACAACAACACTTAAGACTTTATCCCACCATTGTGGGTTCGGCTATATGGATCCTTTGTAGCCATTGCGCCCTATCTTTAGTCATAATCCCACTAATGCTTAAGTACATCATGTCTTTTGTTATAGATTTATTCAAAGTCTTTTTTGATATACCCCTCCCCCGTTTAACTTGCCTAGTGGCTAAACTCTCACAACGCCTAGCATGTGCCTCTAATGGTCTCCTTTGTACATGTCTGAACTATCTTAATAGAACTTCTCACATTTTCTCTACAATTGGCGTAACTTCCGTCTTATCCCTGATATATTCATTACTAATTTTATTCAGTCTCGTGTGTCCATGCATCCACCTGAGCGTTCTCATCTTCGCAACTCTCATCTTTTGCTCATGTACAAGTCACTGCCCAATTGATGGATACTAAAATTCTGAAATCTATTTTTAAATGATAATTTTTGCGGTCCTTATAAAATTATGTGGCGTAATAAAACGTCCTGAACAATGACAAGTGATAAATTAGTCAAGGTTTTGCAAAGCCGCATAAAATTGACTAATATTTATTTGCCCGGATTCAAGAATATAGCTAACACACACATTCGTTCACAAGCTTCTCATTAAGAATGAGCGACAATAGTGATAACAAATTAACGACAAATATGATTAAGGTTAAAGTTGGGCAAACAAACTCTGAAAGTTATAAAACATTCACAACATTCATGAAAAATGGAAAAAAAATGGACTAAGAGTAGAGAAGGTGCAAAACGTTGTGGGAGTCATACCAACATCATGTGCAGACGATGAATCCTAGGTGCGCTGAAGTGGAGTAAAAAAGCATAGAACCTCTGGACTGGATCTAGATAGTGGAGAGGCTCTGAATGAGAGTTTTTGGTCCCTTAAAGCTACAACAATGAACGGAAATGTCGTAGAAGACTGGTTGTCGGCGGTCGTGGGGTGATTTGTGGCCGGAAGTGCATCAGAGAAGGCTCCCCGCTGCGTATGCTGGGCAGGGAAGCGAGCTTCCGCCGCAGAAAACACCGAAAAATTATGAGTGGATTGGAACTGGTCTCATTGACGGTCAGGGCAGGCGGAGGCGTGGTCACCGGAGCCGAAGATGACCTCAAGGAGCGTCGATAGAAAGAGTTTGGTGATTGGCAGGAGAGGAAAAGCGGATTGGTGGGCGTTGCGGGTATTACCAAGTAGATAAGAGTATAAGACAAACTTTGCTTCGATTTTTAACTCCGCTACTTTCTTTCACGCAACGATGTCTTATAAAGGGTATTTAGATCTATTAATGGTATTGAATTGCGGGGGCAGGGATTTCAAAAGAAAGGTTCATAAAAGGGTCGTCTGTTTTTAATATCATTAAATGGGAGGTGTTTTTGGAGGGCTAGTTGTTTAATATTTTGGCTTTTAAATAGTTTTAAGGAGGTTTTGAGGAGTTAACTTGGAAATAAGGAGGTGTTACGCCTCCGCACATGACTCAGTTCTTTGGGCGTACTTACGCTCGCAGGCGGAAGACGAAGACAGACGACAACGGGGCTGAACCAACCGGTTCAGCCCCCAATCTCTAAAGTGGCGGGTTGGGGGGACTGAATCACCCGGTTCAGCCCCGCGTGGGAGGGGCCGACGGGTTGGGGGGACTGAATAACCCCGGTTCAGCCCCGCGTGGGAGGGGCCGACCGGCCCCTCTTGGCCCGGACATATATATATACCCGGGCCCTTGGTGTGGAGCATACAAGAGTAATTTCAGGTACTTCTTTCCTCCTTCTCCCTCACCCTAATCTCTTTTAGCTTTCTCATTAACCTCCTATTCTCTAGTCTTCTCTTAACATTTGGTATCAGAGGATTCGTATCTCCACCATGGTTACCACACACACGTAATAAGAAATCACTCGGCTGGAAACCCTAGAAGAAAACTTCGTCGGCTTGACGGACTCGGTGTCCGCCATCGAGGAGGAAATGAGGGCCTCTATACAGCGATTGGAAGAACGGATTGACACCCGGATGGAGGAGATCAAAGCGCTATTAGCGCAAAATCTTAAAGGGAAGGCGACGACGCACGAAGGCCGGTAGACTATAAAATCAGGCCGCTGAAACCCACGCGTCCCAACATCAAGGCCCGCAAGCGGGCGAAATCGCGGGATCGGCCGATCCCGCGCGTACAAGTGCGGGATCGAGCGGATCCGGAATCGGCGGGGTCGGCGGCTACGCAGTAGGGTGGGGGAGCCAGGGGATGTCGCCGACGACCGGATCGACCCCCATTCGGGCAGGGGACTGCGACACAGGGCCTCCGGGTGGGGCGCGACACATCGGTGAGCAAGGGGAGTTCTGCGGGGGCCGTCTGCCCTGTTTCGGCCCTGCGGCGAGCCGGGAGGGGTCGGAAGGGCTTCCAGAGGATTAATGGGAGGGGAGGGGGCATCTTGCCTCCACCGTGTGGAGCAGGTCCTCCGGGGGGCTACGACGTCGACGCTCCTTGGGGAGGCCAGCCATTTCAGGGCTATCCAGGCGCCAACACCTATCCGATGGAGCCGAGATGACCGACATGGAACGGGCAAGGGCAGGGTGGGTACGGCCAAGCCGCTCTGCGAGCTTACATGCCTCCTAAGCTAACACGCATGAATTTTCCAAGGTTCAGCGGAGGGGATGCGCTGGAATGGGTATAGAAGGCAAGTTTTTTTAGTTATCAAGAGGTGCCGAAGGGCCAATGGGTGCAACTAGCGTCGTTTCACTTGGAGGACGACAACTTTCAGTGGACGCAGTGGTTCCTGAGGGGCAGGGATTATGTGTCCTGGACTGATTTCGTGGACAGGTTCACCGCCCAATTTGGGCCACTGGAGTATGAGGACTTTGAGGCCCTTCTACAGAAGTTGCGACAGAGGGGAATCGTGATGGAGTACCGGACCGAATTCGAGAAATTGACAAATCGGGTGCACTGGGAAGAGAAGACGTTGCTCAGCTGTTTTGTTTCGGGACTGAAGAAACACTTGTGTGATGAGGTTCAGGTCTATATGCCCTGCAGCCTGAATCATGCCATCAACCTAGCCCGCATACAGGAAGAGCGCTACAACCGGCAGCGGATGCGCACCGCGGGGAAGCCGACGACTACCCAGACAGCTGTACGACGAGAAACTCCGGCGGCCAGTAAGCCAACTATAACCCGACTATCGTGGGCCGAGCTACATGCAAGGAAAGAGAAAGGTTTATGTTTCAATTGCGATGAGAAGTTTGCACCGGGGCACAAGTGTCAGAAAATACAGGTTTTTATGTTACATGAGGATGCCGAAGACGAGATCGTTCTGGGAACAGAGTTGGAGGAGGACTTGGACTGACCGAGTTCAGTGTGTCCCTACAGGCCATGGAGGGATGCATCACTCCCTTTACTATGCGGATTGGAGGAAGGATCAATCAGGAGAAGGTGATGATTCTGGTGGATAGTAGGAGCACCCACAACTTCATTTACCCTGATGTGGCACAATGGGCGGGGCATGCGATTGATAAGGCGCCGCCTTTCAGGTCATGGTGGCCTATGGAAGCAAACTGCAGTGCGAAGGGGTGATGAAGGGGGTGGAGCTACAAATACAGGGGTACGCAAGGCGCACAGACATCTACCTTCTACCCATCCGAGGGTCTGACATGGTACTAGGGGTGCAGTGGCTGCAGTAGTAGTTGAGGCGGGTAACCTTTGACTGGGACTAGATGGCGATGGAGTTCATGCAGCACAAAAAACAACATTGCCCGCGGGGACTCAAATCTTCGCCTATAAAGGAAATATTCCTTCGTAGCTTGGAGCGTCTAGAGAATCAGGGTATCACGATGGCGGTGATTATGGAGGTTACTCCGGCGCCTACTGAGGCTCCTATTGTACCCGCTCAGATGCATGCACTAATGGCGCGGTGTGCAGATATCTTTTAGGCACCCCGCACACTGCCACCATCGCGGTTTAGAGACCATCAGATTCAACTCAAAACAGGTACAAAGCCTACCAATATCCGACCTTATCGTTACCCGTACATCTAGAAGACCGAGATAGAGCACAGCGTCAGGGAAATGCTGACTGCCGGAATTATTCGCCCCAGTACTAGTTCCTTCTCGTCCCCCATCATTTTGGTTAAAAAGGACGGGACATGGCGGTTTTGTATGGACTACCGTGGTCTGAACAACTCTACTATCAAGGACAAGTTTCCCATTCCCTTGATCGAGGAACTAGTATACGAACTGCACGGCGCTCGCCTTTTCACCAAGCTCGATCTCCGATCGGGCTACCATCAGATTCAGATGCGCGGGGAGGACATACACAAGACAGCCTTTCGTACTCATGATGGGCACTTTGAATTCTTGGTGATGCCTTTCGGGCTCACCAATGCACCGTCTACATTCCAAGCAGTGATGAGCGAGATCTTCCGGCCGCTCCTCCGCCATTCAGTGTTGATATTCTTTGATGACATCCTCATTTACAGTTCCAGTTGGGAGGAGCATTTGGTCCATGTTGAACAGGTTTTCACGCTCCTTCGCCAACATCAGTTGTATGTCAAACAGTCCAAGTGTTCGTTCGGGCAGGCGGAGGTGGAGTACCTGGGACATTTGGTATCCGCTAGTGGGGTCAAGGCGGACCCTAAGAAGATCGAGAACATGTTATCGTGGCCTTGCCCACACACGGTCCGAGCGCTACGGGGGTTCCTAGGGCTTACGGGATATTACAGGCGCTTTGTCAAAGACTATGGCAAGATCGCTCGACCTTTGACTCAGCTATTACAGAAGGACGGTTTCCACTAGCCGTCTGAGGCGTAGGAGGCCTTCCAGGCCCTTAAGGGGGCCATGACGACTACCCCAGTGCTCGCTCTTCCTGACTTCACCAAGGAGTTCGTCCTGGAAACAGACACGTCCGGCGTAGGCATTGACACGATGTTGATGCAGGAGGGGCGGCCCCTGGCTTTCTACAACAGGGCGTTAGCGCCCGGCGCCTCGTACGCTGGGCTCTCCACGTATGAGAAGGAGATGTTGGCGATCATCCATGCGGTAGCTCTGTGGCGACCGTACTTGTTGGGACGACATTTCAAAATACGCACGGACCATCAAAGCTTGAAACACTTCTTGGATCAGCGGGTCTTCACCCCGCTTCAGCAAAAGTGGGTGACAAAGCTGTTGGGGTATGATTATGAGATCCTTTACCGGCAGGGTAAAGAGAACGTGGTTGCCGACTCCTTATCACGCCTGCCGGAGAGCACGACCGCCCACATTTCTGGATCCCTACTCGACTCGCTAGATGATGTTTAGGAGGAGATCATGCGGGACCCCGCACTGCGAGCCATTGTGGACGCTCTTCGACTGGGGCAGATCACTACGCCAGGCTATCAGCTGCAGAACGACCGATTATATTATCAGGAGCGGGTGGTCATTCCACCAAACTCGGCCTGGAAGACGACCATGATGCACGAGTTCCATTCATCGCCATCAGGTGGACACGCAGGAATCCTCCGTACCCTTCAGCGAGCTCGAGCTAATGTTTTCTGGACGGGATTACGATGCGACATTCAACGGTTCGTGCAGCAGTGCGAGATATGCCAATGACAGAAATATGAGACGACCTCTCAAGCTGGCTCACTGACACCTCTGGAGATCCCGCACCACATTTGGGAGACAATGTCCATGTACTTCATCGACGGATTGCCCAAATCTCAGGGCAAGACAGTTATATTGGTTGTGGTTGACAAGCTCTCCATGTATGACCATTTCTTGGCTCTGAGCCATCCTTGCACCGACGAGACAGTCGTTGATCTCTTTGTTCTAGAGATTGTTCGTCTCCACGACATTCCACACGCCATCATTTCAGATCAGGATCCGACTTTCATCGGCAACTTTTGGCGGGAGCTCTTCCGATTACAAGGGACTAGCCTACGCTTTAGCACGACGCATCACCCCCAGACGGATGGCCAGATAGAGGTACAATCGGGGGGTGGAAACATACCTCCGTTGCTTTCTGATGGACGAGCTGCGAACGTGGACCAGTTGGCTACACTAGGCTGAATACTGCTACAACACCTCCTACCATTCCGCCAGCAAGATGACCCCGTCCGAGGTCGTATACGGTCGTCCTCCCCCCTCTTTGAGCACCTACGAGTCGGGCAACACCGCATTGCTAGCGGTGGATCGGGCGCTCCGCGACCAGGACCCTACTATAGCCACGTTGCGTGAGAATCTTCGGACAACACAGGACCGCATGAAGACCCAAACAGACAAGCATCGCAAGGAAAGGGAGTTTGCAGTCGGCGATGAAGTTTTTCTCAAGGCACATCCCTACCGGCAAGTCTCGGTGGCACGCCAAATGAACCAGAAATTAGCTCCTCGCTACTATGGGCCCTTTCGCATTCTCTGCCGCGTCGGCCCTGTTGCTTACACTTTGGCCCTTACCGAGGGGTCGCGCATTCACCCGATATTTCATGTGTCCTTATTGAAACGAAAAATTGGTGATACCGTACAGGCCAGTCCTTTTCTTCCCGAGGCAACAGTGACGGGCGAACTCCGCCCACTACCTAAGGACGTCCTGATGCTCAAATGGAAGCGACGGGGTGCTGAGTACCGACCTGAACTCCTTGTCAAATGAAAACACTTATCAGAAGCGCACAATACATGGGTTGATCTGCTGGAATTTCGGGAACTCTACCCGGATTATCACCTTGAGGGCAAGCTGATTTTTGATGGAGAGGGGAATGTTACGCCCCCGAACATGACTCAGTTCTTTGGGCGTATTTACGCTTGCAGGCGAAAGAAGAAGACAGACGGCAACGGGGCTTAACCAACCGGTTCAACCCCACTCTCTAAAGTGGCGGGTTGGGGGGCTGAACCACCCCGGTTCAGCCCCGCGTGGGAGGGACCGGCCGACCCCTCTTGGCCCGGGCATATATATATACCCGTGCCCCTTGGTGTGGAGCATACAAGAGTAATTTCAGGTACTTCTTCCCTCCTTCTCCCTAACCCTAATCTCTCTTAGCTTTCTCATTAGCCTCATCTTCTCTAGTATTCTCCTAACAGGAGGTATTTCAAGAGTTTTGACGTTAAATCTGAAATTAAATAAAATTATTATATTAAGGTATTAATTTTAGATTTAAGAAATATTTAATAATTTCGTTTCTTTCTTGCCCAACGTAACTCTTGCCCTAATTTGACGGATTAATTTATTCAGAGACTTATTGGTCGGTCACACCATTAAGCCAACAAACGTCTGAACAAGCGTGGTGAAATACACTGGAAATAAAGGATAAACTTGTGCGACGACATGCAATACAAAATATTTAGTAATGTGCGGTGAAATAAATAATGATGCAATTCAGGTTGGATCAGGGGCAGATTTAGGGTGGGGGCGATGGGGTCCTGAGCCCCCAAGAATTTTTCAAATCTATTAATGGATTTGGATTAAATATGCTTTTCATAAAGGGGGAAGAACATTTAATTACGTTTAAAAGCAGACCAAATAAATCACAATTTAATTATTTTATGACTCACAAAATGGATAAAATGATTTGTAAGGATTGCAAAGTCACACCAGAAGAAAGTTTGACAACACAATATAGGTTAGTAGCGTTAGATGTACAAATTAAATATGATAAATTTAAGACAAGAACAAAAATGTTGCAAAAAATTCGGTGATGAAACTGAAGATGAAAAAGCAAGTTGCTTTCAAGAAGACAAGTATGGAACGACTTGTTGATGACCCTTATGTTGATCCTAATGTTTTATGAGAAGTTATGTTTTCACATTTAAGGATAAGTGAAAAGATCGTACTTTGAGTATTAAAAGCTCGTGCGCCCCTAAATAAAGAATTTTGTGGTGGAGAGAGGTAATGCAAGACAAAGTGAGGGCAAAGATGGTCAGCTATAAATCACTCTACGCTTGTAGGAATGATGAAAACTTAGTCAGATATAAAGTCGTCAAAAAAGAAGATAAACATGCATTAAGTAAAACAAGAAGTCAAACTTATGAAGAATTTTATTAGGATTAGATAGCAAAGTTGGAGAGCGTGACATATATAAAATTGCTCGAGTTAGAGAAAAAAAGACAAGATATTTAAGTCAAGTAAAATGCATAAATGATGAGACAAATACAATTTTGACTGTTGATGTGGATATTAAAGAGCGATGAAAAAGATAGTTTTATCAACTTTGTAATGAAATAAAAGATAATAAATTGAACTTAGAAGAGTTAAATAAATCAGAGAAGAATAAAAACATAATATTTTATCGTAAAATTCAAGTATCAAAGGTAAAAGATACTCTAAATAAGATGAAAAATGAAAAAAAAAACAGTTGGGTCAGACGATATACCATCGAAACATAGAAATATTTAGGAAATGAAGGAATTTTATGACTTACATGTTTTTTCAATAAAATACTGAAGTCAAAGAATTTGTCAGATCAATGGAGAGAAAGTATGTTGATACCTTTGTATAAGAATAAATGAGATATACAAAATTGTGTTAAATATAGGGGAATTAAATTGATGAGTCATACCATGAAACTATGAGAACGAGTAATAAAAAAAAGATTAAGACGAGAGACTAACATCTCGAAGAATCAATTTGGATTCATGTCAAGGAGGTCGACCATGGAAGTTATACATCTCTTGAGGAGACTCATTGACAATTATTGAGAAAGAAAACAAAATTAGCATATGTTTATTGATCTTGAGAAGGCTTATGATAAAGTTCCAAGGGAGATCTTATGGAGAGTCTTAGAAAAGAAAAGTGTAAATATATCATATATTGACACAATCAAAGATATGTATACAAATTTAGTGACAAGGGTGAGGACATCTGAAGGATTAACACAGGAATTCCCTATCACTGTTGACTTACATCAAGGTTCATCTTTAAGCCCTTATCTCTTTACCCTCATCTTAGATGAGCTCACCAAACATATCCAACAAGCAATACCTTGGTGTTTATTGTTTGTGGAGGATATCGTTTTGGTTAATGAGACGCGCGAGGGTGTAAACGCAAAACTTGAATCTTGGCGAGATACTTTAGAAAAGAAGGGTTTTAGGTTGAGCATGGCAAATACGGAGTATATGGAGCTTAAATTTACCAGTACAAGAAGGACAAGTGACTTCGTTATTAAGTTGGGTGATCAAGATATATCCCGTAATGAGTGTTTTAAATATCTTAGATCGATAGTTCAAAAAGACTGAGATATTGATAAAGATGTGACACATAGAGTCCAAGCGGGTTGGTTGAAGTGGAGAGGCGCGCCAGGGATCTTATGTGATCATAAAGTACCACTAAAACTTAAGGGCAAGTTTTACCGTACTACAATTAGACCCGCGATGCTCTATGGTTCTGAGTGTTGGGCAGTGAATTGTGTACATGAGCAAAAAATGGGAGTTGCGGGGATGAGAATATTTAGGTGGATGTGTGGACACACGAGATTGGATAAAATTAGGAATGAAAGTATCAGGGATAAGACATGAGTAGCACCAATTGCAGAGAAGATGCGAGAAGCTCGTCTAAGATGGTTTGGACACGTACAAAGGAGATCATTAGAGGCACCTGTTAGGCGTTGTGAGAGTCTAGTCACTAGGCATGTTAAACGAGGGAGGGGTAGACCAATAAAGACTTGGAATGAAACTATAAGGAAAGACATGATGTACTTAGGCATTAGTGAGATTATGACAAAAGATAGGGCACAATGGCGACAAAGGATCCATATAGCTGACCCCACTATAGTGGGATAAAGGCTTGAATTTTGTTGTTGTTGTTTATTATTGGATTTGGATTTTTCTCGTCGATACAACGAATTTTGACTTCTTATTCGTCAAAAACGGTGGCCGAATGAGGGAGAAACGATTCTGATAACATGGTGGCCTTCAAAAAAAATTTGACGAGGGGATGTCGATGTATTCCCCCTTCTACGAAGTTGTTGTCACTTTGATATGCTCTGCTTCTTCGGTTCTCGCAAGCGTGCAGCGGCCTCTACGCCAGTAGATGAGCACGTCAGCATTTGTGTCATCTCCAACAAGTACTCTGACGCTTCCCAGCATGGTCGATGTGTCTCTTCCCTGCATATACCGTCTCTAGCTCCTCCACGATCCCTATCTCCGTTGACGAAGACACCTATTTGGTAAACGACACACTTGTCAAGGGGAAGCAACAACGCTCGCAGTTCTGTTTTCGTCCTTCGCTGTCCCACTGTACCCAACCACAACTGATGCCTCCATCAATCTCCCCTTTCGATGCTCTACGAGCAGCGCCTGCTCGCTTCTCACGAGATTCTTGCTGATCAGATCCGCCCAACTGTCGTCCTTGCTGACAGCATGAGGGAAGAGGCCTTTTTCGAACACTGGGTCATTTGCCCTCGACACCCCTGCCGTTTCTTCTCGAGCCGCCCGCTGCTTGTTCCATCGAGCCCAACCCCGTTTGGGAAAACATGTGGACCGATTAGTCGGCCCACTGTTTTCTCCCACAACCGCACCATCGTCGCAACCCTTCATAGCTCCACCGACCCCTGTTCTACCAGTCTTGCAGGCTATCTCTCCGCCTCTTTTGCCTGACCTCACTTGTTGAACTTCCTAGATCCGCCCCTATGTTGGATCCCCGACACTCAGAACCATAAAACATCGCTGGTTTAATTTCAGTATGGTAAAACTTGCCTTCTAATATATATAAAATAAAATATACTACTATTTTGAACCAATAATAATGTTTTGTTAACTTGAAAATAAAATGTAATTTGAAAACTCATTTAAATGTAAATATAAAATTAAGCTCAAATATAACTCAACAATATTAGAAAGATCAAATTAAATATAGTTTTCATAAATATCAAAATTTAAAATTGAACTAGAATTAAAATCATTTGTATAATTATTGTATGCATTCAAGTATATATATATATAATTAAAAAATATAAATTATAATATATATTATCATAAATTAATAATACTGTTAGTGTTACTTTATTATCATTATATTTTATACAAATAAATATAGTTTATCATGTATATAAATGAATAATTTAACTCTATATAAAATGTATTTTAGTAGCTTGTAACAAGACAAGTTGGTGCAGTGGACAGTGTTTTCGGGATCCACCCCGTGGTGCAGGTTTGATTCCAAGTGCCTTTAATATTTTTAATTTTTTCTAGTTAGACGCCCCTGGCTGGGAGGTCGACCATGGATTTAATAAAATAAGAGCAATGTTATAAGCATGCCAATATAAGCGATTGCCACATCAATTTTAACTCAAAAAATACTAAAACCCTAACCACACATCCATTAAGTGCACACCTGGTTTTTTCCTGTTTTCCGCTTCCGCCTATCGCAAGTTCAAGCCGCATGCGAACCCTTGCCTCCTCCCAGTCCGCCATTTCGTCGCCATACGAGGCTATCGCCGGCGCCGAGGAGCTTCACCGGAAGAATGTCGCACTCCCCTTCCTTTCGCTAGTTCAAGCCGCGCTCCCCCTTCCCTATTTCGGCCGGAAGAATGCCACACCCCCTTTCGGTGCCGAGGAACTTCACCGGAAGAACGCCACACCCCTACCTTTGAATTTAAGTTCCCATCTCCATTTTCTGCGCTCCTCCTTCCCTATTTCGGCCAAACCCTAATTTTTTGTATCGTGTCTTACCTTATTTCTGCCCCCAAACAGTGTAGATTTGGCATCTGTGAAGATTTCTGCCCAAAAACAGTGGATATTTGGCTTTTTTTGTGAAAGGAAGTTCTCATTTTGCTGATCAATCTGCCCGCCGGCAAGAGATCGTGATGCTATTTTTGGGTCTGTAGGGTCAGAGTTTTTAAAATTTCTTACGAGCAATGCTGATTGTGCGAAGTTTTTATTACATTTGTTGTTTTCTTGAATCCCTGTACTGCATGCTTGTGAATGTTTCGATAAAAGGAAAGATTTGGGCTGCTGTGTTTTTATTGTATTGCTTCAATCAAATTGATGATTATTTCATATTATTTGATAGCACACGAGTTATTAATCATATAAAAATGGAGAGTCAAATATTGATTAGAATGTTTACATTTTTGTAATAGTAATTTTGGTGTCACATTCATTTTAGTGTGAAAATAATAAGGTTTTAAGAACCGGACCGGAGGATGAACCGGTGAGTTCAAAGGTTCAAGGTCTGATCGGTTGGACCGGTCGGACCGGGGTTGAACCGGGATGTTAGATAATAACATATTATATAATATTAGTTATAAATTTATAACATATTACATATCGCGTAAATATCAAATTGAGCTCAAATATCACTAAATAATATAATTATAATATATATATATATAGTAGAAATCATACGTAGTAATAAATATTGTAACAAAAATCGAATTATTTTTATAAAAAATTTGAAAATTTGTATTTTATTTTACCTAAATAATAATATTGTAACTAAGTTTTAATTAATTAATAACAATATTTATTTTTATACTTAATTTAATAATATATATTTTATTTATATTCTAAGTCTATATTTTTTATAAAAATATGTTATTATATATATATATATATAATAGTTTCGATTTCAACAACAAGCAGTTGTTGGTGGAGTGGTCATGATCACTTCATTAATAGGATAAGTTCTGGGTTCAAATCCCTGCAGTTGCGCTTTTAATTTTATAAATTTTTTTTTGAAAACACTTGTGTTTGGCCCGCCCGGTTGCCAAATAACCGGCCCGGTTTCCGGTTAACCGGTCCAACCGTCCGGTTAACCGGTTCCTGGCCAGTTCTTGGCTGAGGCGGTTTATAAGACTAGACCGGACCGCCCGGTGAACCGGTCGGCGGTCCGACCGGTCGGACCGGCTGGTCCGGTCCGGTTTTTAAAACTTGGGAAAATATCATCAGTAAAGGAGAGAAAAATCAGTCATTTTGATGTGTCAATAATGATTTTAAAATTTGGTGTGATAATAACGCATTAGTGTGAAAATAAAATAATTTGATGTGTTAATATAATTTGGCTGTCAATAGAGAAAATTGATGTGCTTTTAACATTGCTCTAAAATAAATGTTAGTGATTGCAGAGCCTTGCAATTTCTTCCCATGTTTTCTATGTGCTGATTTGTTTGGTTGTAAGACTTATTTGCATTGTTCATATCTGCCTTTTAAGCCCATTTCTCTGTATTTCAGGCTTGATACAGATGAAGAAAAGATTCTGAAGGAAGAGATTAACAGTTTAAGGGACAAATTCGCTAAGGAAACTGAGAGACAAGTCGATTGTGATTATGCACCAAGTTCTACCGAACAAATAAGCAGTTTGCTAGTGCAGATAGGCCAGAGGGAGAAAGAGTTGACCCAGCTGATTTGTGAATTGGATGACAAAGTTCGATTTCGTAAGCGTGTCTCCATGGAAATCAGGCCTGGTCCTGATTCTGGTAGGATTCCTTCCTTTGCCAGTGGGCCACCATCTCAGTCAGGCAGTTCAAGTGATTCGAAGAACACAGAGTTTACGAAGAGACTTCCTTCACGAAAGATGAATGATAAATTGAGCAGATCCCTAGCTGATCGATGTGGCTTTCAGAGGAGGGATTCAGGTTTTCTTGCCAGTAGAAGTTTGGACAGGTATGCATATGTTAATTGTTTAACTGCTTTAGCAAGTTAGTTGGACTAACGCAGTCAATGAATATTCACAATAAAAACAAAAAGCAGCAAGTATTCATATCAAATTTGGTAGAGTTAAATTAGTTAACTTCATATGTGCAATTTTTTTGTTATTTTATAAAGGTCAAAAGCATCTACTGGTTCTAACAGCTAGAAAAATTATATTAATAGCGACATTGTTGAGGCACACGATAGCATTAGTGAGGCACATAAAGTATATGCTGGTGTAGAAGTGCCATTCGGTTGGCCTTAAAGCATGGCTTTATGTTTTTGGGTTGAATGCGAGTAAACCACCAGTGTATCTTGCAATGTTGCAGATGTCGGATGTCGGGGACACGTCGGTTTTTTGATATATCGGGGGATATATCGGAGATATTTCATATATCGGATTTTAATGTTTAATTAATTCTATATGTAATTAATTGTTATTTTTTATACATGTCACAGTACTACATATTCTACAATCTATTGAACTTTTAAATATTAAAAGCTATATGTAACATTTAACATACAATACTTTAAAGATGAAAATTTGTAGAACTAGTGATTTTAAGATCAAAATTTCAAAAATACCTCATTCTTTATCACTTAAAACTCATCTATATTCGGCAGAGTAGATAAAATATGATCTTCATCTGATGAACCCTCTAGATCTCCCTCGTCCACCTCAGATGCTTTTCTCTTTCCCCTTCTTTGATTACTAATTGTCATTTTTTTTGCTTGTAGCTAGTCTTTGAGGCCTCATTTTATCATGATCAGCGTCGTCTATATTGTCAATTTGCGTCAATGTCAGCCTTTCTCCAGGAAAGACTTCATTATCACCATCTTTATTTTCATCCTCCTCAGGATCAACATTCACCATCCACTCTTGTACTATTCCAGAATCAACATTCTTAGCTGCCAATGGATCTCGAGATGTCTCTGAA
This sequence comes from Platanthera zijinensis, assembly GCA_039513925.1. NCBI lineage: Eukaryota > Viridiplantae > Streptophyta > Magnoliopsida > Asparagales > Orchidaceae > Platanthera > Platanthera zijinensis. The sequence goes on from CM077090.1 coordinate 25,643,489, forward strand.
TATTTCGACTTCAGTAAAGCATTGAACTTTACAATGTCTCTGAATATTTCGACTTCAGCAAAACATTGAACTTTACAAATATTAAATCGTTCAATCTTTTGCTTTCAAGTTTATTCCTCTTTTTAGAATGTATCTACAATTTTTTTTAAAAAAAGTTAAATAATGCATACAATTATATAATAAGATATTAATGTTTAACTAAATAGCTAAATTAATGCATATCATCTCGAAGGTGCTCTTATTTCTCTCACAACCAGAGGATGAAGTAGTTATACTTAAAATTTTTATAGCCATAGTTTTAAGGTACGACGTATTAGCACCGTTAAGCCTCCACCAATGTACTGTGAAAATTAAAATGACAACACAATGTATTAATTATTATACATAAATACATCATTAAAGTTAATAAATATATATATTAAAATGTACCTGGATTTAAGTTGGGATTTTGTAGCTGTTTATTTGCCATCTCTTTACCAAATAACCCTTGTTGGTATTGGTAAACATCAAACTCAGCACTGATGTGATCCTGTGTATAAGGATCTTTCTTATATATTTCTGAGATACACTCAACAAAACCACTTATAAACCTTCCGTCAGCCTCAATCTCTACTCGACGGGAATAATAAAAATATAAGTTTAAGTAATAACTTGCAAATTGCAGAGGGCTGTTCAATCTCCACTCGACAAAAATAATAAAAATTTGGGTTTAAGTAATAAACAGGTCAAATAAAAATAAGGCAACAACTAATAAGACAAATAAATTCAAATAAGGCAACAGGGCAGCCACCATGCTACAACCAGCAAGTCAGCCACAAGGCAACCACCATGCCTTGTTGAACTAATAAGGCAACAGGGCAGCCACCAACAACTAAACGGGTTATTGATTGCAACAACCCACACGACATCCACCATGCTACAGTCAACAAATAAGGCAACAGGGAGCAAGGCAGTTGGGCAGCTGGCCAATAAGACTGTAGGGCGCAAGACAACAAGATACTATAGCAGCAGTTAGCACAATAACCAACACAAAAAAACGAAATGCAGAGCGATAGAATGAGAGGGGGAGGTAGGGAGAAGAATGCACCAGCCAAGAGAGTGTCGAGATCGAAAGCACCAGAGAGCTAGAGAGGGAGAGCACCAGAGAACCAGAGAGCTAGAGAGCACCAGCGAGCAGGGAGAAGAAAGAAGCAGAGAACCAGCGAGCTAGAGAGGGAGAACACCAGAGAACTAGAGAATCAGAGAGCTAGAGAACACCAGCGAGCAGGGAGAAGAAAGAACCAGAGAGATAAAGTGCCGACAGCGCGCGAGAGAGGGAGAGCACTAGCGAGCCAGAGAGCACTAGAGAACCAGAGAGCACCAGCGAGCAGGGAGAAGAAAGAACCAGAGAGATAGAGTGCCGATGACACGCGAGGGAGAGCTGGGGCAGGAGCGACGTGGAGAGCTAGGGCAGGAGCGGCGGAGTGAAATGAAATGAGCGGGATCGAGGAGATATAAATAGTGAAGAAGTTAAAACAGCCGGGTTTAATAATAATAATAATAAATCAATTAAAAAAATGGGCGATATGCCCGTTTTTTTTCGGCCGGTATGTCGGTTAAAACCGACATATCGGCCCGTTTTTTCAAAACGCCACGACCAAATTTTAAAACGGTTTCATGTCATTTTACCTCCCGAACATTCATGTCAGCCGACATGTCGGACATGTCGGCCAATATCCACAAAACTGGTATCTTATCCAATTTCATGATAAAAATTGATGGCTCACACACGTTTATTCTTTCAAGAGGCGATGATTCGTTGTTCGTCCAGACGATCCGAGTCCACTGATACTTTCAGATGATCGTTTCGAGTCTGTTTTGTATATTTACTTTTATATTTTGAGTTTTTATTTTACACATGAATGACTCAGACATAATGAGTTGTCCAATTAAAGTGCCCTAATAGTTATTCCTTTATATATAGGTGTGTAGGCTGCTATTTGAGGGACCGAAGTTTTGGATTCTAATTTTGTAACCGTTGGTCTTCCTCTCTGTGCGACTCTGAGTGGCCCCCTTGGTGTGACTCCTTAGGTTTTTCATTTTTCCTCGTTTTTCATTATTCTGCATGCAATTACTTTTGATTCCCCGTCAGTTTTTTCTCGGATATGTTCTTCCTCATCGGAAACCGCCTATTACCAATCCTGCTCCCAATTCATTCTTCCCCGTCGTTGGCCTCTCTGATCCCACTCCCACTCCCGAGCATGATTGTCCCCTTATCGTAGAATCCATAACCGAGTTTCCTCTCTTATCATCCACATCCAGTGTATCAAGTCCACTCTCCTATACACTCCCTTCATGTCACATCCTGGATCGATAAGCTCAAGTTAACGAGGCGGGAATAGTAATGTGGGTTGGATCTTTTGCAATACACTGAGCAATAGCAAGAAAAATACATTTTATTAATACTTTAATATTTATAGGTACAATTTGCCACATATACATATATCTTTTGTCTTTATATTTTTATATACTACATAATATAAAGTAGTCTTTCTTACTATGCTTGTCACCCGCATCCTCGTAGGTACCTAAAAATATTAGTAGGCTGGTGAGCATCTTTGCTTGCTCAACTCTGGAAGAATAACACAATATTTATGTATGTATTGCACATTATAAAAACAAAGTAATATATCAGAAGCAGTAAACAAAATAAGTATATAAACATATGTTTTTTTTATTTTTCCAAATATATTTTCCTTATAAAAATTAGCTTGATTATTAGTTAGCGCTTATAGTACACCAATTGGGCTAATCGTTGGCTCACTGCTTTTTCAGGCTCAATTGGGACCCATCATGCCCTGTGGATAACTAATCCACCGACAAGGGTTCAACTCACATAATATGCGTCCGGGACTAAACCACAAAATAGTATTTAGGGAGCCCTACTCTCTTAAATTTATATGTCCGCGAACAAGAACACAAATCATTCTTTAGAGAGCATTACCCCCTTGTATCCCCCTGAGCCAAATACTGAGCTAACATACTAGTCCACATCACAACACAACATTATAGTAATGTTTATAGTAGTCATCATATTGCAACAACGCATCTTGAATTATTATTATCCGTCGCAAACCAGCCAATTATTACGCGGGGATCAGTCTCGTCGCAAAAGACCACAATAGGCTAATCTTATAATAATGCCGGTCCGACCCTACGACAATTTCATGCGCATAATTATTAATATTATAATCATTTCTATAATATCGTGCATCAGCACATCTCAAATTATCAACATTGGTCGCAAACCACTTAAGATCAGTCTAATCGTAAAAGATCCATTTTAACTGAAATAACATTGGTTCAACTTTATGATAATTCCAGATGTGTAAATAAGTCACTAATTATTATATTTTTGCACAAGAGAGGGGGAGCACCAGCGAGCTTAGAGAACACTAGAGAACCAGAGAACCAGCGAGCAGGGAGAAGAAAGAACCAGAGAGATAGAGTGTCGACAGCGCGCGAGCGAGAGCTAGGGCAGGAGCGACAGAGAGAGCTAGGGCAGGAGGGGCAGAGTGAAATGAAATGAGCGGGGTTGGGGAGAGTTAAAACAACGGAGGAGTTAAAACAACCGAGTTTAATAATAATAAATCAACGGAGGGGTTAAAACCGACATATCGGCCCGTTTTTTTCAAAACGCCAATACCAGATTTTAAAACGGTTTTGTGGCGTTTTACCTCCCAAACCTTCATGTCGGTCGACATGTCGGACATGTCGGCTGATATCCACAACACTGGTATTTTGTCCAACTTTATGATAGAAATTTATGGCTCCCACACGTTTATTCTCTCAAGAGGCGATGATTCGTTGTTCGTCCAGACGATTCGAGTCCACTGATACTTTCAGATGATCGTTTCGAGTCTATTTTGTATATTTACTTTTATATTTTGAGTTTTTATTTTACACATGAATGACTCAGACATTATGAGTTGTCCAATTAAGGTGCCCTAATAGTTATTCCTTTATATATATGGGTGTGTGGGCTGCTATTTGAGGGACCAAAGTTTTGGATTCTAATTCTGAAACCGTTGGTCTTCCTCTTGGTGCGACTCTTAGGGGCCCCCTTGGTGTGACTCCTTAGGTTTTTCATTTTTTCTCGTTTTTCATTTTTTTCTCGTTTTTCATTATTCTGCATGCAGTTACTTTTTATTCCCCGTGAGTTTTTTCTCGGATCTGTTCTTCCTCATCGTAAACCGCCTATTACCAATCCTGCTCCCAATTCATTCTTCCCCGTTGTTGGCCTCTCTGATCCAACTCCCACTCCTGAGCATGACTATCCCCTTATCGTAGAATCCATAACCGAGTTTCCTCTCCTGTCATCTGCCTCCAGTATATCAAGTCCACTCTCTTCTCCCATACACTCCCTTCATGTCACATTCTGGACCGGTAAGCTCAAGTTAATGAGGCGAGAATAGTAATGTGTGTTGGATCTTTTGCAATACACAGAGCAAGAGCAAGAAAATTACATTTTATTAATACTTTAATATTTATAGGTACAATTTGCCACATATACATATATCTTTTGTCTTTAAATTTTTATATGCTACATAATATAAAGTAGTCTTCGTTACCATGCTTTGTCACCCGCATCCTCGTAGGTACCTAAAAATATTAGTAGGCTGGTGAGCATCTTTGCTTGCTCAACTCTGAAAGAATAACACAATATTTATGTATGTAATACACATTATATAAACAAAGTAATATAACAGAAGCAGTAAGCAAAATAAGTATATCAGCATATGTTTTTTTTTCATTTTTCCAAATATATTTTCCTTATAAAAATTAGCTCAATTATTAGTTAGCGCTTATAGTACACCAATTGGGCTAATCGGTGACTCACTGCTTTTTCAGGCTCAATTGGGACCCATCATGCCCTGTGGATAACTAATCCACCGATAGGGGTTCAGCTCACACAATATGCGTCCGGGACTAAACCACAAAATAGTATTTATGGAGCCCTACTCTCTTAAATTTATATGTCCGCGAACAAGGCCACAAATCAGTCTTTAGAGAGCATTACCCCCTTATATCCCCTTGAGCCAAATATTGAGCTAACGTACCAGACAACATCACAACACAACATTATAATAATGTTTATAGTAGTCATCATATTGCAACAATGCATCTTGAATTATTATTATCCGTCGCAAACCGGTCAATTATTACGCGGGGATCAGTCTAGTTGCAAAAGACCACAATGGGCTAGTCTTATAATAATGTTGGTTCGACCCTACGACACTTTCATGCGCATAATTATTAATATTATAATCATTTCTATAATATCGTGCATCGACACATCTCAAATTATCAACATTGGTCGCAAACCACTTAAGATAAATCTAATCCTAAAAGACCCATTTTAACTGAAATAACATTGGTTTGAGTGTTTGACTTTATGATTATTCCAGATGTGTAAATAAATCACTAATTATTATATTTCATATCATTTTCATATTTTCAATATGCACGCAATGTACAACTTTGAGCCTCATTATCACTTATTAAACACAAGTGACTCGACCCTTCGTCATGCCCAACGAGTTATCGTAATTATTTTGGCAGCATTTATGATACATATTACCAGCAAAACCTATGAAAATAATAACGTGACATAAAATACTTCAATATTTTCCACCTTCCTCAATTTTCACGCTCCCAAATCTTAGCTCTGAACCTCCTCTTAGCACGGTCAGCACTTCAAAATAAATTTGGCAGCTCTCCGACAAATAATTGCTCCCCAGTAGAACATATTATTTTGGCGCCACTTTCACAGCACCTAGGAAGAATTCATCACAAGACGAGACCAAAAACTAGCCCTTAAGATCCTCCCGGTGATTCCCTGAAAGTTTGGCAGCGATCATAAACTTTCTCTCTCCTCTCTTACACCTTTTAATTTCACGGAGATTGGAAAGGAATTGGAATGAGAAAACTATCCCGGGTTATATGTATTTATATGAGCTTTGCAACGCAGCCAAAATCACCTCAATCCGAATTTGGGAGTTCACAGAAGAGAAATTCAATTTGAATTTTTCCTCTACTTAGATGGGTGCCACGTGGCCAGTACGGACGCCACGTGGCCTGTACGGACGCGCGCATGGGGCCCATCCGGGCATCCGTATGATGCATGTTCTGCACATGCAGAATGTGGCAGGAAGATGCCACGTGGCGCGAAGGCTGCCATGTGGCGTCGTCTCGTGTTTTTGGCCATTTTGGGGTTTTTTGAGGCCTCGAAAAATATGAAATTTTCCTCAGGTTTTTCGGCGTTTTGGACCTGATTCCGACCTCCGTTTCGCCAAATTCTGAATGATTGTTGCCTAGATTACACATTTTCCACATGTCCTGATTTTGACAACTAAAATATTGTTTTTAATCGATTTCGACATTGCAAGTCTATTGGAGGAGCCAGTTTCTCTAAATTCGTACTATTGTACCGAAAAATGCACTTTTTCTCACAAACTTTGAATTTGACAAATAATATGTCGATTTCTATGTAATTCAATCTTCTGAGTCCATTGGCGGACTATGTTTCTCAAAATTTGTGCCGGTTGCACCGAAAAGCGCATTTTTCCCACGAACTTTGATTTTGACAGGTAGTATGTTGATTCCTATATAATTTGACGTTTTAAGTCCATTGGCAGAATCCATTTCTCGATATTCGTGCCATTTGCTCGAAATTTGTTGCGGTTCTACCAAAAAACGTGTTTTTCCTGATGATATCATATTTTAGCGAACAATATGTCAATTCATAGGTTTTTCAACCTTCTAAGTCTAACCGCGGACTTCGTTTTCTGAGATTCAGCTCTGTTTGATAATTGAATGCCTAAACGTGATTATTAATCCAAAATCAACATTATTTAATGTTAATCATGACTGAATGGTTGCGGGATATTACACTTCATCTCTTCAAGATCCACATCTGTCTTCTTCATAGCAACCGTCTATTCAAACCTCTCACGGTCTCACCCGTCGACCAAATCCCTCTACTTCCCTCTGTATCCAACCACTACTTTGTAAGGACACCCATTATTTCCTCTTTCCTCTTACCTTATTGTTATTGAGTACTTAAATTATAGTACTCCCACCATAGTCTCACTTTCTCGTGACGTCACCCAGACCCGAAAACCCTTGGATCTCAATCATCGCCAATTTTCCCACGCCTACACTTGTAAGTCATACTTTAGTGTTCTTGTTTTCTATTATTGCATTCTTGGACTATATTTCGTTGGATGCAATAATATATGTTCTTATTTCATGAATTCATATGATTTACAGGGCTTATATATTGTGCGCTTGAAAGTATCTGAGCTCCAATTATATGTGAATTAATACATCTATGCTAATCTAAATATGCAATCAAATGTGAATCTGAATGGGTCTTATTTTAATTATTAATTATTAATTATCAATTTAAATCAGACTATTTCTTTGCATTTGTGTAATTGTTATATTATTTGGAATCATTTGATATGTTTTTATTTTGTGAATTCATATGATTTGCAGGGTAAATTTATTATGCGTTTGGAAGTATTTGCGCTCCACTTATATGTGAATTAGTGCATCGAAGCTAATCTAAATATGCAATCAAATGTGAATTTGAACTGGTCTTATTTTAAATTTAAATTATTAATTATTTATCGCCAATTTAAATCTAACTGTTTCTTTGCATTTGCATAATAGTTGCATTGTTTGGAATCATTTGATATGACAGTTTGGCGGGTAATCAAGCATATTCATGCAATTTGCAACTCTCGTGAGTATATATACGAAGGAAGATGCTCAAAAGAGGAAGTCATTTGATCGAGGACTCGATCGCTGATCAAAAAGCTCAATTGCGGACTGAAAAGCTCTATCGCGGACTGAAAAGCTCGATCGCCGACTGAGGACCTGAATGCCGACCGGGGACCCAAATGCCGACCGAAGATTTGAATGCCGACCGGAAGACCCGAACCTAGACTGCTGACTCTCAGTCTATAAGTGGTCCCAAAATTTTGCTTACAACTAAAAGATCAGGGATCTGTGATCGTCGGTCACTGATCGGGACTCAATGTTCGCCTACGGAGCCCTCCCTTTATCAGCGCTCATAGAAGGACAAGTATTCGTGATCACCGATCACTGACCAAGCTAAATATGAAGGCGCTCGTCGAGTTGCAATTAGAGCACGTGGAATTGTAATTCGACACATGCAGAAGAACTTGTTAGGGCTAATAAAATAGAGTCATTGCAGAAGCAGACAACAAAATATCAGAAAAGGTAAAACGCCTGACGCAGGAAGAATCTAAAGGTGGCGGGAAAACGGTGACTCAACTCTACATGCTATGCAAAAGTCCGACGGATAGATCACAATTGGATAATAAATAAAATCATCGCACACAAATAATTCAAAAGCAAGACAGAATAATTTATTTGGGCAAAAACAAGTTTAGGTTTTCCTCCGCGTGGAGGGCCAAAACTAGAGCGCACGGCGAATAAAATTCTGCAAATCACAATATTTATTTAACAAACTACTCCTGTACGAGATATCCAAACCAATATGATGTCCAATCCGGTAAATAAGTGCTAAAAAATAATAATCCAATACAGCAATACTCACTTAATAGTGGGCTGATCAAGGCAATGAAGATTCCGTAGCTGGATGCGTGGATCGGCGATCGAGAGTGGAACCAGCGGCGTGGAAATAATGGAGGTGGTTGTCCTTGGCGGTGGAAGGTGGAACCGGGCCGGAAATGAATAGATCTGGTCAAGTAGAGATGGATCCGGGCGAGGAGGGGATGAATCCAATGTGTGTTGGAAGGGGTGGGGCAGTAGATGTGGCGAGGAGTGAGTTGGCGGGCTGGATCTGGACTGATAAATCCTGATCTGGACAGATCTGAAGTTGGGCGGTTCCAGAGGGATAGGGAGGGGCGACAGTTGGCTTGCGCCCAAAGGGAGGCAAGGGGGAGGAGCGGTGATGATCCTGGAGGGGACTGGCGACGGCTGGAATGGGGCTGGACAGAGGCTTCCAGCAGGGAAAAAAAGGTGGCTGGAGGGGAAAAAAACAGACAATGGCTGAAAAGTGGGGGAAATGAGCCTAGGAGGTTGTTGAGAAAAGGGGGAGAAATGGGGCGGCGAGCTGTTGCTGGTCGACCGCTTAAGGTAAGGGAAAAAACCATATACAATGAATAGTAAATTTCATTTTTGCACAGTAGAAATGAATGGAAACTTCATTTTTCTGGACAGGAAAATGTGGCTGGTTTTAGTGGCTGTAGGGGGCTGCGGGAGGGAGTTTGGGAGGGGAAAATGAAGCCTAGGGTTAGGGCAAATCTTGGGGAAGGAGATACACACCTAGGAGTCGTCACCTAGGGTTCCACGGAGTCGGCACCGTGGGATGATCGCGGGAATCCGGAAATTCTCTTCTCCAAATTCTGCAATGATCTAAACCAGCCCACTATAAGTCTATTTATAATAAAACAAAGGCTAGGTGATGGGGGACCATCAGGCGCAACTCGGCGCAAGGCGGACCCCACCTTCGTGTATTCTCGCAGACGGACTTGACCGAACCGGCGATCCGCCACCGCGGATGCGTCCGGCTCGTCGTTTTGATTCAGTTTCATATATAACATTATGTATTTTGAGTTTTATTTCATGTAGTTATGGCATCGGAACCGCCGGCCAATCATAGCCGTCGATTCTGGTTGCCCTAATCTTATTTTCTTATAAATAGATATCTAGGGCTGCAGGATTCCCTATTGCTGAAATTTGGGGAGCTCTTCTTCCTCATTTCCGGTGATCCTTCCGCGGTGCCGACGCCGTGGATCCCTTTGGTGACGACTCCTTGGGTAAGTATCCTCCTCCTCCTCTTGTATCTCCCTTCCCCTACCCAAACCGCCGGCCCTTGCTGGACCCTACCGCTGGCCCCTTCCCAGAACCCGCCGGCAGCCCCTCTCCCTTCCCCGCCGCTCGCAGCAACCCCTCCCTACAGCCCCGGCCCCCTCTCTCCCTTCCCCTTACTGCCGCCCCTCTATCCCCCGTGCCACCGCCCCTCTTCCCCCACCGCCGCCTGCCTCCTACAGCCCGCAACAACCCGACAACACCAGCCCGCCGCCCCTCTTCCACCTGCCGCGGATCTGTCCAGATCTGGACAGATTCGCTAGGAACCCATCCCGCACCTCAAACCAGCCCCCTCTTGCTGGATCCCTAGCCCACTCTCCCCTTCCTTCCGTGGAACCACTTCCCCGCACCCGATGTAGTCTTTCACCATCCGGAAAACCCTATCGCGCCTCCAAACTCTCAGATTTAATTGAATCCGTTGCAGCATTATTATTTATCTCAGATTTCTTATGGTTCTTGTATGAGTTGAAGGTGTTTACTTTGATACGTTGTGGTAAACTCGTGCTTGTGGAATGATAGTTACTATTTATTTGTTATTGTGAAAATCTCTGATTGTAGAACGGATTGAGTCGCCTCGCGCTTGCTCTGGCCCTCCGTGCGGAGGAACGCCACGCCTCAAGCTAAAGAACTTGTTTAATATTGCTTATGAAAATTTGTGTGTTCTCTTTATAATATTCTGTTGCTTATATTAATTCCCTTGTGCCAAACTATATGTTGCATGCATTGAGTCGTTAAGGATAGACCCCACTCGTCACTAGTGTGCATCTAGGAATCACCTCCACAGCCTATCCTACATCAGTTGGTATCAGAGCGTGATGGTGAGAGTCCGCACCGAGAGACTTCCCCTGGGGTATGCTAAGAAGCTAGGTGCCAGGCGAATCGGTCCCTATTCAGTCCTGAGACGGATCAGAACAAATGCCTATGAGCTAGATATTCCTGCGAGCATGGGTATCCACCCTGTGTTCAATGTTGAGGACCTGACGCCATACTTTGCACCACTCGAGTATCCCGACCCCCATTCTGCTTGCCCTCCTGAGCCTGTCCCGCCACAGCCCGCTCCCACCACTTGGCCCATACCACCCCGGCATGCTCCCGACACCCAGACCACCATTGCTCCCCACTTACCCGAGATCTCGTCCTCACGGGCTCCCCTGCCCGCACCGCCGACCCCACCGGATCTCCTTCCTCGAGCATTGAGCGACGAGCACATCACCGAGATCATTGCGCATGAGTACGTCCCCTCTCCGGATGGCCTCGTGTGCCGCTACTTGGTTCGCTGGCATGGACGTCCCTTCTCCGACGACACCTGGATTGCTGCTGCTGAGCTTAATCGGCCTTCCCCCGGACTTCGACTACTGTACGATCATCTCCATTCATCGGAGATAAAAGCTTTTCAGTCGGGGGGAGTTGATGAGGGACCAACAGACGCAACTCGGCGCAAGGCGGACCCCACCTTCGTGTATTCTCGCAGACGGACATGACCGAACCGGCGATCCGCCACCGCGGATGCGTCCGGCTCGTCGTTTTGATTCAGTTTCATATATAACATTATGTATTTTGAGTTTTATTTCATGTAGTTATGACATCGGAACCGCCGGCCAATCATAGCCGTCGATTCTGGTTGCCCTAATCTTATTTTCTTATAAATAGATATCTAGGGCTGCAGGATTCCCTATTGCTGAAATTTGGAGAGCTCTTCCTCATTTCCGGTGATCCTTCCGCGGTGCCGACGCCGTGGATCCCCTTGGTGACGACTCCTTGGGTAAGTATCCTCCTCCTCCTCTTGTATCTCCCTTCCCCTACCCAAACCGCCGGCCCTTGCTGGACCCTACCGCCGGCCCCTTCCCAGAACCCGCCGGCAGCCCCTCTCCCTTCCCCGCCGCCCGCAGCAACCCCTCCCTACAGCCCCGGCCCCCTCTCTCCCTTCCCCTTACTGCCGCCCCTCTATCCCCCGTGCCATCGCCCCTCTTCCACCACCGCCGCCTGCCTCCTACAGCCCGCAGCAACCCGACAACACCAGCCCGCCGCCCCTCTTCCACCTGCCGCGGATCTGTCCAGATCTGGACAGATTCGCTAGGAACCCATCCCGCACCTCAAACCAGCCCCCTCTTGCTGGATCCCTAGCCCACTCTCCCCTTCCTTCCGTGAAACCACTTCCCCGCACCCGATGTAGTCTTTCACCATCCGGAAAACCCTATCGCGCCTCCAAACTCTCAGATTTAATTGAATCCATTGCAGCATTATTATTTATCTCAGATTTCTTATGGTTCTTGTATGAGTTGAAGGTGTTTACTTTGATACGTTGTGGTAAACTCGTGCTTGTGGAATGATAGTTACTATTTATTTGTTATTGTGAAAATCTCTGATTGTAGAACGGATTGAGTCGCCTCGCGCTTGCTCTGGCCCTCCGTGCGGAGGAACGCCACGCCTCAAGCTAAAGAACTTGTTTAATATTGCTTATGAAAATTTGTGTGTTCTCTTTATAATATTCTGTTGCTTATATTAATTCCCTTGCGCCAAACTACATGTTGCATGCATTGAGTCGTTAGGGATAGACCCCACTCGTCACTAGTGTGCATCTAGGAATCACCTCCACAGCCTACCCTACATCACTAGGGCATCCCACCTTCGACGACTATGATTGGCCGGAGGTGGGGCCACTCAATATACACTAAAATAAACCAAAAATAATGAAGTAATATATCAAATCGATTTGCAACGCGAATCCGGACACATCTGCGGAGTCCGATCGTCGATCCGGACTTGCCATATATGGAAAGTTACCAATCAGCCCCGAACGGGCCCAAAACTCGTCCACCACTGCAAGTTCTCGTCTCTGCTCCGCATCAACGCCTCATTCTTTTCAGGATTTGATCAGGAAGAAGGTAATCTGAAGAAGGAAGGCTAAAAATCGCTTCCGGGCAAGAAAATAGCGTTCAGCCGAAAAATTGCGTCCGGACAAAAAATTTCTTGGCGGTGTTAAAAAAAGCTTCCGAGTGAGAAATACGCTCTTGGGATCAAGGGAGAGTCAATGAAGCCTAGAGTTCACAATTCAAGAATGAACGATCTCAAAACCCACTGCAAGACATAAACATTGAATTAGAGGTTTTTTAGGTTTACCCGAATATTTTTGGTTTTGGTCTCAAATGTCAATGTCGTCCGAAAAATTATCCATCCGAACAACAGAATTGACTTTAATTTCTCCAATGTCAATTCTTGAATACCAATATTGTTGAAACGAACGAACCCTTGTGGATTTTGGAAAAGAAACTATAAATCATCTTTAGAGAAAGAAGTAAGCCTAGGTTGTGGTTCTGAGTCCCCAAGAAAGACTCATTCAGGTCATTGAGCCTCCATGCAAAAAAGTCTCTGGTTGGTTCGAGTCTCCAGTGGAAAAAACTGTCTCTTTGATATACTGCCATCCCACAAGTTGTGAAAGAGTGGAGTGCCCAAATTTATTGAGGAACCTCTATAAAAACCTGTGTTGTCTGAATGATTTCTCTGTATCTTAAATTCTGTGCTTAATTTACATTTGTTTTACTTCCTGTTTTTCTATCTGCTATTGTGATATGTGTTGGGAAGAGAATTTTTTTTCTATTCATCCACCTCTAGAGAAATATTCAGATAGACAGGGATGGGAAGTGTTGGAGTGATGAGGGTGTTGAGGAAGACGGAAGAGCTCAGGGAGTGAGGGAAGAGAGACCGGTGTGGTAGGAATGGGCCCGTGGAGAAGATGAGGGCTTGAATGTGGTTTGGATTGCTTTGAGGTGTGAGGGAGGCTTCAGGAGTGGACGAGCTGGCTCGGGCTGGCAACTGAAGACTTGCTTGGGTGGTGGAAGCTTGATGGGGTTTTGCCTTGCGGACGCAGGAGGCTTTGGAACTTTTAGTGGGCCGGGGGAGGGGGACGCGCCTGCCACATGGTGTATGTTATGGCCGAGCGGCGTCTATATGCAGTAACCAACTGTCAATCTCCTATACTAGATACATATGGAACTTGGATAACCCGATCGCATCTGGTAACATAATTCTTAAAACATCACTAAAAATCAATAAATTATACATAAAATATGAAAAATTGAGCTCTATGCGATGGAAGATGACGATCCTATAACTGATGATGAAGAGAATAGACCATGACGAGCCCCTGATGCTTCGAGGCTGATCCCCATCACTTGATCTGTTGAGGTATATTTATTTAAGTGTTAATGAGCTCCTTAACGGGTCAGTTAGGATCCGATAGGCATCCAAACCCGCAGTTGGGGATTTCGGGTTTCGCCTATAAATACCCCTGCTGGGGGCAACGGGGAGGCCATTCCAAACTTGATGGTCACGCGGATGCTTCGAGCACTCTAACATTCTCAAAGAAATTTTCGTTTGCCCTAGCCGTGCTTCCGCCGCTCTCCCGTGACCGAGTCCCGCTCCTAACCCCAACAGCGTCGTTCGCGATTTTGGTGCATCCCTCGGGGTTTTTTCTGGATCGCTCCAGCCGCCATCGATTGAAAAAGGCTTCTATCGGGACCGAATCGAAGAGGTCACGCCGCCTGGAAGAAATAGGGAGATTGTCTCCGTCCGACCGCCCAGTGGAGGATAATCGTGCGACGCCCTGTTCTCCCGTCCCGCCGGGTTGTGGAAGCACACCACCGCTGTTCCATCCCGCCGCCGGCCAAGGAGGTACGATCCGTGAACGCCATCGCCGCTGCCGATCTAGTTTTTGCCGCCGTATCCAGATCGCTCGATCGGAAGGAAAAAGAAGGAGAAGGCGCCAAGGTTTGGTCGCGCGATTGCAGAAGGATCTCGCCACTAGTTCACCAGGTTTTCTCCTATCTCCGCACCTCCTCGATTGTGCGCCGCCCGAGAGTTGCGTTCTTCGTCATTGGCTGCAAGGGTCAAAAGCCTGCTGTTCTTCCCATCGCCGATCTCTTCTCTTCTGTCTTCTGCGACAAGAGGTCGGGGTTTGTCTGCATTGTTTGGTGGCTGTCCCTGACAAGATCATGACCTAGACTGATCAAGGGAGCAGTCTTCAGATCTGTTTTTGTGCCACCACAAGCCCTCTCTGTGGCTGGATTTTTGTGCAGCTTTTGTGCTTTTGTTGTGGATCGAGCATAGTCTCGGGGGAGTTCAGAGATTTCCTTGCCAGCAATGACATAATTCCTGAAACCACCGCTCCATATTCCCCACAATCCAACGACATCGCTGAAAGAAAAAATAGAACTTTAACAGAAATGTTGAATTCTATGTTGCTGACTGCTGGCATGTCTGCGGCCTATTGGGGTGAAGCCGTCCTCACGTCAAATCACATTCTTAATAAAATTCCCCATGCAAAGTTGACTAAGACACCCTACGAGCTTTGGTTTAAGAGACCTCATAGATTTAAAAATCTTAAAACCTGAGGTTTTATTGCTTATATTAGGATACCGGGCTCTAGAAGAGCTAAGATTGGACCTAGGACAAATACCTGCGTCTACCTAAGATGTGCAGATGATAGTGCTGCAAATAGGTTTCTGGATCTCTCCACTAATACTGTAATAGAATCAAGAGACGTTGTCTTCTTTGAGGATAAGTTCCTTAAGGACAAGAACCTGATACTGTCAGGTCTGCCAGCCACTAGTACTGAGCTTTTAGTTGAGCCAGGACAACGTAACTCTTTACACTGAGCCTGTAGACACGAGTGGTTTAGATACCATAAGGCTATCTAGTAGAGAGAAAATGCCTAAAAGCTTCGGTACAGACTTCGTGACTTACCGAGTTGAAGCTGATCCATCCACTTATAAGGAAGCGATGCGATCTAGAGACTTTCTATTATGGAAAGAAGCCATAGACGAAGAGATGGACTCTCTCATGCAGAACAACACATGAACTTTGGTCGATTTGCCCAAAGGGGCTAAAACCATTGGCAATAAGTGAGTTCTGAGGAAGAAGCTAAATCATGATGGGAGTATCGCAAAATACAAAGTTCGTCTAGTTGCCAAAGGCTTCACTCAAGTGAGTGGTGTAAACTACTTTGATATATACTCATCTGTATGTCACTATGCGACAATTATGATTCTTCTCGCACTAGCATCTATTGAGCACTACCCTGTTTATCAGATGGATGTCAAGACTGCATTTTTAATGGAGATCTGACTGAGGAGATCTACATGCACCAACCTGAAGGGTTTGTCATAGAAGGTCTAGAAAATAAGGTCTGTAAGTTGATTAAGTCACTATACGGATTGAAACAAACACCTAAAATGTGGCATAAAAAATTTGACACCTGTGTAAAAGGCTTGAGTTTCAAATCCAGTCTATCAGATAAATGTCTGTACGTAAGAACACATGCAAATAAAGTAGTCATCATATGCTTGTACGTTGATGACATGCTAATTCTGGGCACTGATCAGTCTGAGGTGAAAGACATGAAAGTTGCCTTGACGGCACAATTTAGCATGAAAGATCTAGGTGAGGTGAAAACCATCCTAGGAATGGAAGTGAACTTCACAAAAAAGGATATTACCCTGAGTCAGAGTCACTACATTAAGAATCTATTGGAAAAGTGAGGTTACGATAAGACCAAAAAGGCTGAGACTCCATACGATTATAACAGTAGACTGAAACCGAATGAAGGTTCAGCTATTAGACAGTTGGATTATTCCAAACTCATAGGAAGTCTCATGTACGCTACTACCTGCACTAGACTTGACATAGTCTTTACGGTCGATATGTTGAGTAGATTCACCAGTAACCCTGGGAAGGATCACTGGGACGCCTTAGACAGGCTAATGAGATACTTAAAGTATACTGAGAAGTATGCTTTATGTTACAGTGGGCATCCTCCAGTGCTTGAAGGGTATTCCGATGCATCTTGGTGCTCAGAAATAGCTGATTGTCGATCCACTAATGATTTTGTGTTTACACTAGGAGGATCTGCAGTAACTTGGAAGTCTAAGAGGCAAACGTGCATTGCACTATCCTCTATGGAATCAGAACTCTATGCTCTCGCTTCAGCTGGAGAAGAAGCAGAGTGGATAAGAGATCTGATATTGGACATTCCAATGACGAGTCTAAAAATGAACTATATTTCGATTTATTGTGACAATCAAGGCACAAAGACCATTACTACAAATACGTTGTTCAATGAAAAGCGAAAACAACTAAGGATGAAACATGCCTGATTGACCTATCTCACCAGTCAGGGGATAATCTCCCTATTGGACGTAAGGTCAAAAGATAATGTAGCAGATGTCATTACTAAGGACTTATGTAAGGTTCTCACATCTAAAATATCGGGGGAGATGAGATTAACGTCCATTTAGGAGGACTTAATGCCTAGCTTATGTTTTAAATTTAAGAATCTTTGTTTGCTTACATTCAAGCATCTACGTTGAACACACTAAAGTATTTCAGATATTATCTGATGAAAGCTAGAGGTGAGATAGTTGTCAGTCATTACGAACTTGATGACTTACATAATTATTCTTTGCCAAAGGCTGAATTAGGTATCGTTCCAAAAAAGAATACTGAGGTTGTTATATGTGCCCTGATATTATGATTATTAGTTATATCATTCCAAACTTGATGATATAATTGTCACAGCTTGTTGTATCATTCCAAACTTGATGATATAGCACAATTGTGGAACGTTAATAATAATCTTAATAATCGAAGGAACATGGTTTGATTCTATGAAATCAATTAATATAATTTTGTGTAAATTAGATAGAGATGTTGTTTTGAGATTCTTTCCTCTTAGTTAGAGTATTAAGTTCACCCGCTGTTAGAACTAATCACTTTATTTCTGCAAATGTTTGAATTCATAGAGATTTGTCTCATGACATTCTTGTTGTAATTGTTTGCAGGCAAAATGAAGATTGGAGGAGAGAGTTGATTTTGACCTAGATGATGATGATCTGCTGTTCGCCTATATCAATTATTAGTTTGAGTTTTCCAGTTTCTTGTTTTATTTCATGTTTGGAACATTTTATTTGAGTTTATCATTTTGTTATCTAAAACTCATATTTATTTTTTTCTGGAAAAACTCTTTTGTTTGGTCATTATTAATTATTGGATAAGTAGTCCATTTTATTATGCTAACACTTATATACAATATAAGAGGAGATTGTTGAGGTATATTTATTTAAGTGTTAATGGACTCCTTAACGGGTCGGTTAGGATCCGATAGGCGTCCAAACCCGCAGTCGCGGATTTAGGATTTCGCCTATAAATACCCCTGCTGGGGGCAAGGGGGAGGTCATTCCAAACTTGATGGTCACGCGGATGCTTCGAGCACTCTAACAGATTCAACCATGGTTGAACAGTTATTCTAGAGCAAGTTAACTGCCATGTAAGCTCTACCTGATATGATAGTTGATGACGTTGAAAACCTGCAATTTGATGATTGATATGAAAAACTCTCATCTGATTGATGCGAAATAAGGATCCTAGTGCAAATGCGGTTTGTGCGGCATAAGCTTCTGAAACTCCGATCATATGCTTATCTAGTTTTGGTAATTTGTTACGGATCGATTTCGGATTCTTCGGCATTTATCATTTTATATGTATTGAGTTTATATTAGAGTCGAGTCTTATTATATTAGGGTATTTTATTATTTTATGCATCTTTATGCATTTACGGGTGTGCCACCCGGGGGTTCTATAAATAGACCCTTAGTGTCTTGTAGGTGGTTATCAATGAAATGAAATCTAGTTCTTGTCTCTTGTTGTGAGATCTTGATGGCTCTCTCCTCCAACAAGGAACCCCGCCTAGGCAGCCGCGGTTCCGCTCCACGGTATCCACCACCACCGCCATCTTCTCCACCTCCGATCACTATTCCGGCGAGTTACCGCTGTTACGAAAGTAGGCCCGTAACGTAATTCTTCCTCGCTCAAAATGGAGGCGTGTGATGTTTTATTGCATGAACGGCTTGATTTGTTTCAATAGTTTTGATAACCATGAATATAACTGCAATTAGAAGCCTTATCTGTATAGTAAAAGAATTTCCCTGTTGATTCTTTAGAAGCAGACATACTCTATCTCCTGTAGTTTTATATGAAGTTTCAATTTTAAAGCTGACCTGCTTATCTTTTTTTTTTGCCAGGACAAGCAAGTTCTCAGAAAGGTGGTGAAAGATCTCTTCATCCAAACGAAATCATAATATCTTCTTTTAACATTTTTTTTGGTTCGAGAAATGCCAAGTCGGCGAGTATTACGTCGAAAATACGGCCGTTGCCGCGGTAAACTCATCATTTCGCCGAGTACTTGGGCCAACTTAGCATCTCTATTTTGGTTTTTGAACTCCTTTTGTGTCTGGTCAGTCATTTTTAGCAGGGATTTGGTTTTTTTTTAGTACAGTTTTTTGCCGCCTTGATACATTGTGCAGAAGAGTATATATTGACTTTTGTAAACCTGTCCAGGCAAAGCTTCAGCTGTTCAAAGTAATGTAAAGCATTTGTCTTTTAGATTTGATTTGGTGATATTTTTTTATTTTACTTAACTAATATTTTAAATATTCCCTTATTAGATTATTAGTATATTAAATATGTGGTCTTGTGAAAGAGTAGGGTGTGTGCTTCAGAAACATTTTGAAAATATTTATAGAAGCAAATGCTTTTTTTCCTACTTTGGATGGAATTGTTTTCCCCTCCCCCTCCAGCTAGCAGGTTGTTCATAAAAAAAATATTTATTGATTTTTATTAAATAAAATATATAAAATACTAAGGGATCAAACCTTTTTTTAAAGATATATATTTATGAATTTTTTGTATAAAATTAATTTCGATTTAGGGTTTAAGGTGTTTTTTCACTGATCGTGATTAAATTGTCATTCCTTAGTACTCACCTAAGGAACGTCATCCACTTTTATGTTCAGATTAATGATATTTGTCAGATGATCCCTAACAAATGACGATTTAGGGCCTGTTTTGGAGGGCTTTTTATCTCCTTTTCGTTTTCTGGAAAACGCTACCACACTTAATAGACTGTTTGGATTGTCTATTGGTGGAAAAAGTTACCGCAAAAAACTCCATTTGCTTATCTTTTGGAAAAGTCATATGTCACCTACTTTTCAACCTTTTCGAAAAGCACTTTCTTATTCAAAAATATTTCTCTTAAAAAAATCTGCAACTTGATTTTTTTGTCTTGGCGCGATTTTTTTCCGGAGCGTAATTTTTTTGCACGGGTGTTTTTTTTGCCCGGCGCGAATTTTTCGTCCGGGTGCGAATTTTTCGCTCGGACGCGAATTTTTCGCTCAGGCGCGGATTTTTCGCATGAGCTAGCATTTTTCGCTCTGGTTGGCATTTTTCGCCCGGGCTGGAATTTTTTGCCCGGGCGCGCGGTTTTTCGCCCGGGTGAGTTTTTTTCGCCCGAGTGCGATTTTTTGCCCGTGCATGATTTTTTTTCGCCTGAGCGTGTATTTTCGCCCGAGCCGGTTTTTCGTTCGGCGTGATTTTTTCGCTCTGGTGCGTCTTTTTCATCCGGGTGCCATTTTTTGTCGTTGCACGATTTTTTTTCGCCCAAGCCGATTTTTTTGCCCGGGCGCGATTTTTTTTCCCGGACGCGCTTTTTTCGCCCGGGCTTGATTTTTTTGCACCGGCGCAATTTTTTTGCCCGGGCGCGATTTTTTTACACTGCCGCGATTTTTTCGCCATCGCGTGATTTTTCTCCCCCGGGCGATTTTTGCGCCGGCACACGTTTTTTTCGCCCGGGCGCGTTTTTTTCGCCCGGTCGCGGTTTTTTCGCCCGGGGGCGTTTTTTTCGCCCGGTCGCGATTTGTTCGCCCGGTCGCGATTTTTTCGCCCGGGCGCGATTTTTTCGCCCAAGGGCGAATTTTTCGCCCGGGCACGAATTTTTCGCCCGGACGCGATTTTTTCGCCCGGGCGCGATTTTTTTCTCCCGGGCGCAATTTTTTTGATCGGGAGCGGTTTTTACCCCGGGCACTACTTCTTTCGCCCGGGAGCGAATTTTTCGCCTCGACGTGATTTTTTGCCCGTTCGTGATTTTTTTGCCCGGTAGTGTATTTTTTTTGATTGTAAGTTATTTTTTCGCTTTCGAGCGGAAATATCGCGTTCGTGGGAAAAATTCTCGTCCGTGCAAAAAATTCGCGTCCGGGCGAAATTTTTCCGCCTAGTCGAAAAATTAGTGCCCGTCCGAAAAATTCTCGCCCGTCCGAAATATTTGCCGTCATCCGAAAAAATTCGTGCTCATCCGAAAAATTCGCGCTCGTTCAAAAAATTTGCGTCCGTCCGAATAATTGGGACCCGACCGAAAATATAGGGTTTGGCCGAAAAATTGGCGCCCAGGCGAAAATATCGCCCCCGAGCGAAAATATTGCGCCCGGACGAAAAATTCACGCCCGGGCGAAAAATTCACGCCAGGGCGAGAAAAACCGCCACCCGGCGAAAAATTCGCTCCCGGGCGAAAAAAACCTTCCCCGGCGAAATAATTGCGTCTTTTCCCCTGGACGCACATTTTTAATAAAAAAGTTACCGCAACGGAGATTTGTCAAACGATTTATAAAGTATTTCTCCTTTTTGAAAAGCTCTTCAAAAGAAGTTCACCCAAACAGTTCTCCTTTTCTAATAGACATTTTCCAAAAGCTCCTTTTCCTACCATCCCTTTGCCACCGCTCCTTCTTCTTTCTGAAAAGCCTTCCCAAACAGGACCTTAATCCATGCGTTTACGACCGCCACCACTGTGTCAAATGGAGCCTATTAAGGCTCCGTTTGCGGGGACTTATTTTCACCGGTCAAGCGGTTACGACCGCATGTATCGGACCATAATTAAGGTCCAATTCATGCGGTCATAACCGCTTGACCGGTGAAAATAAGTCCTCCCAAACAGAGCCTAAATCTTCTGACTTTTTAAAACCTTTTTGGCTCCATGGTGTATCTATTTTGTTGTATCTTGAAAATATACTTTATATGCCCTTGCCATTCATGGATTATTGCTCATTATTTACTTAAAAATATTAATATTAACAAATGCTCAATGTATATTTACTCTCATGGCTTTGCTCCCTTGGCTCATAACCTGTCTTATTCTTAAGGTTCATTTATTAGTTCTCCTGATCACTAACTACCCCCTTGTAGGATTTCCAATGGAATTCCACCATTCAATGGTTCTCATGTAAAAATGGTATGTGGACACCATACTATTCACAGCGGGACTCACTGTATGGTGGAAATCCTCGATTTTCATTGGTCCATATGCCGGCTGGCGTTCGGGACCCGGACCCGGACCCGGACCCGGACCCAATATTTTCATGTGTAGAAATTGGAATGTTGAAAGTTATAAGTTGTTTATGTATGAGCCTTTGTATTATTGCCTTTATATGGATTTCTTCAATGCTAATGAGATTTAACTCTTTCTCTCTTGTGTCAAACTGAGGATAGGGTTTTGTTTGTTTGAATTGTGGGAGTGACAGAGAGGGGGCTGAGGGTCCAAAAGATGGTCAAAACTGAGTTTTTGTGTGATTGTGGTCAAATAGTTTTAAATGAGTGTTGACATTTTTCTCGTGACGGAGATGACGCAAAACAAAATTGCACAAACAAATAGAGTCTGGGAGCGCTGAAAATGAGAGATGTGGGAATGGAGTGGTGGGAAATGGAGTGAGGTGTCTGCGATCCAAAAGGTCAAAATGATGTTTTTGAGATTTGACGGTGGGAACAGAAGGTTTACCAAATTGTTATTTTGAATGGTGATATTTTTCTCGCACCAAAATGCAACAAAAAGCCCTAAACCCTATCACCAAAAATACTTCTAATAAAATAAAGTATATACCTTAAAACCCTAAACTCAAAATCCAAAGCGACAAGGAATCGGCCTTGCCATGCTCAGGCAGCCCGATCCATCCCAGCGTCCCTAGTTTGCACAACTCGCTTTCACCGCCAGCACAACCCACCGTTGCACGTGTATGCTGCTGTACGCTGCACGGTATTTTTTGTGCACGGGCAACCCACTACGATCCATCATGCGGTATTAATTTCAGGTGTAAAATCGCAGCGATTTTACGGTGGACATTTGGTGCGAAAATACGGGTTGATGCTCTTGCCAAAAAATTTGACAGTACTTTTTATAAAGCACGACAACGGAGGATCATATTTGTATGCACACGAGAAATCACGCCGTATTAAGATTATATGTTCTTGGAAATAAAAGAACCATCAAATTTGGAAAAAGGTTTGGATGGTTTATATTAAAGATAGGAGGCACCTCAATTTATAGAAATTTTGGATTGCAGATTTCTCATCTTCCCCACTACTTTAGCGGAAAAATGGAGGCTAAGTGGGGTTGCTCAAAGTCAACCCCACTAACGCCATGACCGCTCGCCCGTGCGTGCAACTCCACAACTTGTGGCCGCATTGTCATACCACCTCCGCGCGGCCGCAAGACTACGAGGCAGTCCAACCAAACCGACCGCATGGCCGCGCGACCACAAGGCCGGCAACGGCCTTGCGACCTCAAGGTCGCACAGCCGGCCGCGCGGTCCCTCGGCTGCACGGCCACACGTGCCACGTGGACGACAACAAGGTCACGCCACGGCACGACCTCCACCGCGCGGTAGCAAGTCATGTGGTCGGCCGCTACCGCATGACCGCAAGTCGTGCGACTGCAAGCCACGCGGCTGTACGCGCTGCGGGCGACCGCCAGCCGAACAACGGGCCTCCGCCCTGCGCGCACCAAGCGCGCGGCAGTACGCCCGCCCGACCCTTGTATCCACGCGCTTGGTCGGCTTCACTCGCTGACCGACCGACCTTAGGGAGCACGACCGGCCCCCGGGCGACCCCTCCAATGGTCGGCCCTCGCCGGTCAGGCCCCTTCCCCAGCCACCGTCAGCCGACCCCCCCAATTGCCGTGTAACCTCCGTCATCCAATCACCCCAGACACAACCACCACGCCCCATGACCGTGTAACCACTCGTTATGGGGGGGGGTGCGTATAACTGAATCCACATAATAGGTGTTGTTAAGGAAAGGGGGTCGCAGACAACGGCAACACCCACCGATCAATAGAGCCCAAACAATAATAAGAAACAAAATCAACAACATAAGTGAACACAAAGATATACGTGGAAAACCTTCACCACTTGAAGGTAAAAAACCACGGGGCACGGCATAATGAAAATCCACTATAATAAATAAGGATTACAGAAATTTATCTAGGTTTGTCCAAACCTAGAAAGCCCTCCGGATTTGACACACAAATCCACTCCTCTCTACCACCAAGACAAATCACAACTTCTCTACAACAGGATAAAATCCTACTCTCTCTTCAAGCACAATAGCAAACGAAGACAAGAAACGGTACACCTGAAACCGTAGACGAAGAAGCCCTTGAAACGGTAGAGAAAAACTCCTCCTTCAGCACAGAGGAAACACTTCTTTCAAGCAACGAACTCCCGCCTACAGCAGCGGCAAAATTCCCTGCAACAGTGGCGACGAACGGCGGCCGGCGGTCAGCGCTGGCACAGGGATGACGGACAATGGTGGCGGGGACGGCGGACGGTTGTCGCGGGGACGACGGACGGTGCAAAGGGCTGGGGGTGGCTTCCGCTCCTCTCTCTAATAACCCTAACACCTTCTTAATATCGGGGAAGGAGAAGAGTTTTTAAAAGCCAAACTATTAAATAAAAACTGCTCACAGTTTTTAATAAAAAAAAATGCCGCCCCCCCCCCCCAAAAAAAAAATTGGTTCAAGAGCAAAAAACAGCAGGAAAAAGGTTGTAACCCCAAAAATCAGGTTGGAACCTCTAGATTTCTGCACACATATTTAACCTTTAGGGGCTGAACCCCAACAAACTCCCCCTTCAGACCATAAAGGGGAGTATCCCACCTTAACTCCTTCAAGTGGGGATCATGCCGATCAAACGCCGGCAGAGATCATGCTTTTCCCTTGGGACGACCTTCGTCATCATGTCCGAAGGATTTTCATCCGTGTGGATCTTCTCCACCACCAACAGCTTTTCCTCCATAGCATCCTGAATCCAGTGATACTTCATGTCAATGTGCTTCGTCCTCGAGTGAAAAGCGGGATTCTTGGCCAAAAATATAGCACTCTGACTGTCACAGAAAACTGTGTACACGTCCTGTCGGAGATTAAGCTCTAGCATGAACTTCTTCATCCAAATAAGCTCCTTTGACGTCTCAGTCAATGCAATATATTCAGCCTCCGTCGTCGACAATGCCACGCACTTCTGAAGCCTTGACTGCCATGACACTGCTCCCCCTCCAAAAGTGACGACGAATTCAGAAGTAGATCTCCTCGTGTCAACATCTCCTGACATATCCGAATCCGAGTACCCAATAAGTTCTGGTGGACCTCCACCAAATTGTAAACAAATGTCTGAGGTACCTCAGAGATAGCGGAGTATCCATTTCACAGCACTCTAATGGAATTTCCCTGGGTTTGCCAAGTAACGGCTCACAGATCCCACACCATGAGCTATGTCTGGCCTAGTGCAGACCATAGCATACATCACGCTCCCCACTGCGGATGCATAAAGAATTTGGCTCATCTCTTCCACCTCCTTCTCAGATGAGGGGCTTTGAGAACTGGAAAGTCTGAAGTGCCAGATCAGAGGAGTAGCAACGGGTTTTACCTTGTCCATCATGAACCTCTTCAGCACTTTCTCCACATACTCAGATTGAGACAGCCATAGTTGACCAGCACTCCTGTCCCTGGTAATTTTCATTCCAAGAATCTTCCTTGCCGGTCCCAAATCCTTCATCTCAAAGGACTCACTGAGCTCCTTCTTCAACTAAGCTATGCTGTCCTTGTCATCCCCAACAATCAGCATATCATCTACGTACAACAGCAAAATAGTGAACATCTTCTCAGTCCTCTTCACATACACACAGTGATCAGCCCTGGTCCGTTGGAATTTTCTCTTCATCATGAAAGAGTCAAATTTCATATATCACTGTCTGGGTGTCTGCTTCAACCCATAAAGGCTCTTCTTGAGCCGGCAGACCAGATGATGCTTCCCCTTAGCCACAAAGCCTTCGGGCTGCTCCATATATAGCTCTTCCTCCAAATCTCCATGCAGAAATGCCGTCTTGACGTCCATCTGCTCAACTTCAAGATCCATGGAGGCAGCCATACCCAACACCAGTTTGATAGAGGACATTTTCACCACTGGGGAAAAATCTCGTCGAAATCGACACCTTGTTTCTGACTGAAACCTTTCACCATAAGTCTCGCCTTGTACCTTAGCTGAGAATGATTTTCATCCAACTTTAACTTGAAGACCCACTTGTTCTTCAAAGTTTTCTTCTCTTTAGGCAATGAGACTAAATCATATGTCTCGTTCTTCTGAAGAGAGTACAACTCCTCTTCCATAGCAGCTGTCCAAGCCTCACGATATTCAATACTCTGAGCCTCCACATAGGACTCAGGCTCTCCACTATCTGTAAGCAAAATATACTCATGAGGGGAATACCTGGTATTGGGCCTTCTGACTCTCTCAGATCTGACAAGAGGAACCTCCACCACAGGTGGTACATCAACTGACAGAGCTCCCCTGCATCCGGAATCATCTCTTCATCAGGAATAAGCTCACCAACTTCCTCCTCAGCATGCCCATCATCAGTAGCAGCCTCTACTGGCCCATCATCAGCAGCAGTCTCTACTGGCCCATCATCAGCATAAAATCTCTCCTCCGCAGGTGGAAACTGTGGAACCTGTGACTCCGCAGGATTCTGCTCACCAACCACTTGATCTTCAACAAAGATCACATCTCTGCTTCTGATCATTTTCTTGTTCACAGGATCCCAGAGTCTATAGCCAAACTCCTCATGGGGAAATCCCATCAAGATGCACTCCCGGGACTTCTCATCAATCTTCGATCTCTCTTCCTTGGGAACATGAACGTGGAATTTGCACCCAAACACCCGCACATGTCCGTACGACACTTCCTTTCCGGACCAAACACGCTCTGGAATATCACCATTCAGAGGTGCAGAAGGAGACAGATTTATCAGATGTACAGTAGTTTGCACAGCCTCAGCCCAAAACTGTTTACTAATGTCAGCTTGAGAAATCATACATTTGATCTTCTCAATAATCGTCCTGTTCATCCTTTCTGCTAACCCATTCTGTTGCGGCGTCCTCGGGATTGTCCTTTCATGTACTATGCCATGCCTTCTGCAGTAAGCGTCGAAGGCACCAGTGTACTCTCCCCCGTTGTCAGATCGAACTCGCTTTATTTCTTTCCCGGTCATCTTCTCCACCTTCGCTCTGAACTCTTCAAACTTTGCTAGAACATTACTCTTCTTCTTCACAGAATATGCCCAGACTTTCCTGGAGTGATCTTCAATGAACGTGACAAAGTAAGCGGCTCCGCCCACAGACTTGGGCTCAATAGGACCACACACATCAGTGTGTATCAAGTATAGTAACTCCGCTTTCCTCTTTGGTTCAGAATCAGCAAAGAAAACACGTTTCTGCTTACCGGCCAAGCAGTGCGCACACGTATCAGGAAGCCCTCCTGATAGTTCCGGAAGGACCTTGTTCTTCACCAAGATCTTCAAGTTCTTCTCGCTTATATGCCCAAGTCTGCGATGCCATAACTCCATAGAGTCGCCCTCTGTCACATTCATACTTTGACCACAGATCTTGGCTTTAGTACGATAAAGGCCACAACACTTCCTTCCTTTGGCTACCACCAAAGAGCCCTTCAACAACCTCCAGGTCCCTCCACCTTCAATGCTCGTGAAACCACCATCATCAAGCCTACCAACGGAAATCAGATTCATTCTCAAGTCAAGAATATGCCTGACGCCCTTGAGAACAATCTTCCCCAATTCAGTCTCCAGATGGACATCACCACTGCCAACAATCAACGACTCACCGGAATTTGCAATCCGGATCACATCAAGATTTCCCACAGAGTAGGTGTAGAAGTAATCTCTGTGAGGAGTGAAATGATAGGATGCACCTCCGTCCACGATCCAGTCTATGTCAACGCAGTCCTGGCAAGACGACCCACTGCACTGTAAGCATAACAGCTCAGCCTCCACAATCGAAGTCGTCGCCTCACCAGTGGATTCTACCACCTCCTTGGTCTTTCCCTTCAGGTCTCTTTTCATTTGGAAGCAATCCTTCTTGAAATGACCCTTCCTTTTACAATAGTAGCACTCGATGTCCTTCTTAGACTTGCCCCTGGACTTACTCCTGGAACTGTCCCTGTGCTTCACATCCTTCTTCACAGACCGACCTCTTCCCTCCATGAGAAAAACATCCGAAGTGGAAGATCCAGAATCCTTCCTTCTCAGCTCTTCGTTCAAGAGACAACCAGACACCATTTTCATGGTTACCACGCCATCAGGTACTGAGTTGCTCAACGACACTACTAGAGTCTCCCAACTCTTGGGTAAAGAACTAAGGATCTTCAGAGCTTGGAGTTCATCTTCCAAAGTGATCTTCATGGACTCCAACTGATTGATAATACTTTAAGCAAGGTTCAGATGCTCAGTCATCTGTGAACCTTCCCTGTACTTCAAATTGACAAGCTTCCTAATAAGGAATGCCTTGTTACCTGCAGTCTTTCGCTCGTACAAGGCTTCAAGCTTTTTCCATAAGGCCTGAGCCGAGGTCTCCGTGGAAACATGATGAAAAACAGAGTCACTGAGCCACTGTCTAATGAATCCTACTGCCTTTCGATCCATTTTCTTCCACTCTTCATAATCTTTAACTGAAGCAGGTCTCCCCGTCAACGGAGCATGAAGATCTTTACAATATAAGAGATCCTCCATCCGAGGCTTCCATATGCTCCAATTCTTGTCATTCATACTGACCATCCTTGTGTTCTGTTCCATTGCTTTCTCAAACAAGTAACTCTATTACGGTCCACAAGTCGATTTATTTCAAGGGATTAACAAGAGAGGATAGGGAGCGGACCGATAGTCGTCACCTACCGCACCAAGTTAGAAACTGAGAAATAAAAAAACGACTAGCCAAAGAACCTTCCCTCTAATACCACTTGTTAAGGAAAGGGGGTCGCAGACAACGACAACACCACCGATCAATAGAGCCCAAGCAATAATAAGAAACAAAATCAACAACACAAGTGAACACAAAGATATACGTGGAAAACCTTCACCACTTGAAGGTCAAAAACCACGGGGCACGGCACAACGAAAATCCACTATAATAAATAAGGATTACATAAATTTATCTATGTTTGCCCAAACCTAGAAAGCCCTCCGGATTTGACACACAAATCCACTCCTCTCTATCACCAAGACAAACCACAACTTCTCTACAACAGGATAAAATTCTACTCTCTTTTCAAGCACAATAGCAAACGAAGACAAGAAAGGGTACACCTGAAACCGTAGACGAAGAAGTCCTTGAAACGGTAGAGAAAAACTCCTCCTTCAGCACAGAGGAAACACCTCCTTCAAGCAACGAACTCCCGCCTACAGCAGCGGCAAAACTCCCTGCAACAGTGGCGACGAACGGCGGCCGGCGGTCAGCGCTGGCGCAGGGATGGCGGACGGTGGTCGCGGGGACGGCGGACGGTGGTCGCGGGGACGGCGGACGGTGCAAAGGGCTGGGGGTGGCTTCCGCTCCTCTCTCTAATAACCCTAACACCTTCTTAATATCGGGGAAGGAGAAGAGTTTTTAAAAGCCAAACTATTAAATAAAAACTGCTCACAGTTTTTAATAAAAAAAACTGCCCCCCCCCCCCCCCAAACCGGTTCAAGAGCAAAAACAGCAGGAAAAAGGTTGTAATCCCAAAAACCAGGTTGCAACCTCTGGATTTCTGCACACATATTTAACCTTTAGGGGTTGAACCCCAACAAGTGTGCGCATAACCGATCACATAATTATACGCATAATAAAATATAAGATAGCGCGGTGCCTATAACGAGCATAACGGCTTGCGTACATGATGACTAGATTTAGTCATCATATTTTGGGGTAGCTTAGTATGAAAAATTCCTATTTTAATTATTTATTTTAAGTATTTATATGCATGTTTTGTTTTATTTCGTCTTGAAGTCTTTTTGCGTTAAGATATTTTAATTTCTAGTTTTTTTTGCTTGTTATGTTGCAAATTTAATTTTTGTTATGTTATGAGATTAAAATCTATAGTTTTTATTATATATTTTTATTATATTATGTGTTATGTGTTATGTGTTGTGTTAGTTAAGTTTAGTTTAATTTTAACAACATGTTACTTATTTATGTGTTATTATTATGAGAACTAATATTATGTTTTTTTTATATGTTGTTTTGTAGGTGCAGCCCCTAATCAAGATATCCGAGCCCACTTCATGCAACCCACTTCTCCACTTGGTGCATGGTCGGACACCATGCAGCCCCCTACATGAAGCCCAAGCACTCTCCAAGCCGAGCCCAAGTCTACTCCTACCCGACCCCAACTTGGAGCAGCCCACTTGATCATCAAGTGTAACCCGTGCACCACAAGCCCACATTATGGAGCAGCCCATGCAGCTTTGGAAGCCTACCCGAGCCCTATAACAGCAGCCCACATGCCTTGGCCGGCCATCCTTTGGTTCCTCTCATGCATGCATATTTTTCCCTTTATTATTTTTTCTCTCTCCTCATTATTGCATGCATATATTCATCCCCCTAAGCATGGCCGACCCCCCCCCCTCTCTTGCCTCTTCTACATAATTCCATTCATTCCCCCTCCCCATTTTTATATTCCCTATGTCATTCCCATTATACAAATGCATGCATGAACCCCTCTCTTTCTTCTTTCATTAAACACATGCATGCATTTCTCTCCCCTCCATTTAATACCATGCATGAACATTTCTCCCCCCTATGGCCGGCCACCCCTTGGGCTTCCCCTATTCTAGATGCTTCCATCTCTCCTATAAAAGGAACCCAAGACCCATGCTTTAGGAGTCCTTTTGGGTTTTAGACTTTGAGTTGGATTGAGAGTTGATTTTGGAGAGTGAGCTTTGGAGATTTATGCTTCAAGAGAGTACTTTGTAATTTTTAATTCTAGTTTCTTTTTCGTTATTGTAATCTCTTTTCATCGAAATATAATTTGTTTCTCTTTAATATTGTTTTTCTTTTATCTTTGCAAGTAATGAAAATGTTTCTCTCTTCTTTTATTTTGTCTTCTTTTTCAATCATGCGTAGCTAATTTCCTTGTAGCATTTGATCATGAGGATCCATGATTTGAGATGATGATTTTTCTTATTTTGTAATTTTACTTTTGCTAAAATTAGCTCGATCCTTCTTTGATTAATTTGTGTCGACTCCGTATTTCCGGTATACGGTAGTATGCCTTGTTCTCATTTCATAGTAGTCGAGAGACTCGTGATTTGAAAGATCACTCAAAGAAGGAAGGAGTTGCACGCAACCTTAGAAATAGGATGACGTAAATCCTCCGGATTGGAGTCAAATCCAATAACGCGGATCACCTCGATAATGCAACTTTAAGCTTCTTTGAGTTGTAAAGAGATTTCGATCAAAGAGTTTATAAGTTAGGAGACCTAATGCTCTAGCGAGATTTTGTCTTAATTTCGGATCCGCCACGGTCGAGTTAGTTTGCAAATATAAAATTACAGTTGTATTTCCTTCATCTCTTTTCATGGTGAATCATCGATCAAGTGCTATCTTTTTATATAAGTTTTTTCGTCTCGCAAAATTGTCTTGCATTTTACTTAAAAAAATATTCTAAAAATCCAACTATTTTCCGGTAGGATAATATTTCAAGCGTGAGTAGCAGTACTTGACAACCCCGTGTTTAAATACGACCTTGGTACTACAATTCGACAGGTACGCTTGCCTGTTCGGGTTTTGGCCCACCAAGTTTTTGGCGCCGTTGCCGGGGAGTTTTCTCGTCAATATTTTGAAAACGCTTGCGCTATTACTTCTACAAAAATTAAAAAAAAAATTTTATTTATATATTTAAATATTTATAATCAACCCACTTCACTTTATTTCTACTCCTCCTAAATTCTCTCGAAAAGGGTAAGGGGCTTTAAGCGCCACCATTTTACCTAGTACCGGGCGAACCCTTCACAGGGTAGTCCTCGGGAAGTTCGAGAGCTAAGCCGTAAAAAAATCTATTCAAAAAAAAAAATCCTTTCTTCTCTTTTTTTTTCTTTCTTTTTCTAGTTTCCATTTTCGTTCTTTCTTCGTCTTCTTTGTTAGTGCATGACCCGAGCGAATCCGTCGCTACTTGTTGATTTGGACCCGGAAATCGAACGCTCCTTTCGGAGACAACTACGATTCGGGGCTTCCACTTCTCAAACAGCGGTTGAGGATTCCTTTGGGGATTGCAATTTTAATTCTGAAATGGGAGACCCTAACCCAGAAATGGCTCAGCAAAGGACCATGTCCGATTATGCTCGACCCAACTTGGAAGGGACAGAGACAAGTATTGTTCGACCTGCAATTGCGAACAATAACTTCGAGCTCAAGCTTAGCATCATACAAATGGTGCAGCAATATGTACAGTTCGACGGATTACAAGATGAAGATCCGAACTTGCATATTGCCAATTTTCTTGAAATCTGTGACACCTTTAAAATCAATGGTGTCTCAGACGATGCGATAAGGCTAAGACTCTTCCCATTCTCCTTAAGAACTAAAGCCAAACAGTGGTTGAGTTCTCTTCCAAGAGGATCACTCACTACTTGGAACATTTTAACTGAAAAATTTCTTTCTCGTTATTTCCCCCACTAAAACTGCTAAGCTTCGAAATGATATAACTTCATACTCTCAAATTGATTCTGAGACCCTCTATGACACTTGGGAGAGGTTCAAAGAACTTTTGAGAAGATGCCCTCATCATGCTCTGCCTGTATGGTTGCAGGTCCAGACATTCTATAATGGGCTAAACCAAGAGACTAAGCAAATGATAGATGCCGCTTCCGCTGGTTCTTTAGACCGCAAAACTCCGGAAGCCGCTCTTGAGCTTATCGATGACATGGCGATGAACACTTATCAGTGGAATTCGTCCAGGTCTCGCCCATCTAAACCTGCAGGTATATTTGAAGTGGATTCGGTGACGCAACTGGCGATGCAAGTGGAAATGCTCAACAAGAAGATCTCGGAGATGACTGCTCCCTCCGCCGCTAAGGTATATGAAAATGCTGCTGCTGCCGAGCAGGTGGATTATCTGGGGAACATACCCAGGCCTGCTCAAAATATTTCTGCAAATAATTTTTCTGCTCTTTCGAATTTTTCTTCTCCTCCTGGTTTTTCTGCTTCTTCGAACACTTATCATTCCGGATGGCGTAACCATCCTAATTTTTCTTGGAGTAATAATGCTAACGTAGTACGCCCACCACACGATTTTACACCACCACCACCACCACAACAAAATTTTCAAAAACCTTCCCCTTTGGAAGAGATCCTCGCTAAATATATAAGCTCGAACGATGCCACTATTAGAAATTTAACAGGATCAATGAAAAACTTAGAAAATCAAGTTGGCCAACTCGCCAAGGCCTTTTCCGAGAGACCACCTGGAACTCTTCCCTCGAACACTGAGCCTAACCCAAGGGAGCACGCAAATGCGATTTCCCTTCGGAGCAGTAAGGTTGTTAACGAGCCCACCACAAGGGAAGAGCCAAAGGTGATTGTCCCTCCTGTTATTATCCCCACGGAAAATGAAAAATCAAATCTTGAAAATGAAAAATCTATTTTTGAAAAAGAAAAGGATAGCTCCATTATCTCTAATTCTGCAAAAGAAAAAAATGGTTTTCAAAATGATGCTCCGATTGTTCTAAAAGAATTTCCGTCACCTCTTTATCCGGCTAGACTTAGGAAAGACAAACTAGATGATCAGTACCAACGCTTTCTTGAAATGTTCAAACAAATTCACATTAATTTGCCATTTCATGAAGCGATTAGTCAAATGCCGAAGTACGCAAAATATCTTAAGGACTTATTAACGAACAAGACGAAATTGGAGAACTTATCACATGTAACATTGAATGAAGAATGCTCGGCAGTCGTTAAAAATTCTAATCTGCCTAAAAAAATAAACGATCCGGGTAGTTTTTCCATTCCTTGTGTCTTTGGTGATTTATTTGTTAAACATGCGTTAGCAGATCTTGGAGCGAGCATCAATTTGATGCTTTTTTCTTTATTTAAAAAGCTTGGTTTGGGCACTCTCAGCCCTACGCGCATGAGTATTCAGTTAGCCGATCGTTCGATTAAGTATCCGTTAGGTGTTGTTGAGGATGTGCTAGTGAAGGTCGACAAATTCATCTTCCCGGTGGATTTTGTCATTCTCGATATTGAAGAGGATATCAAGGTCCCTCTTATCCTTGGTCGTCCCTTCCTAGCCACCGCTCGCGCAATCATAAATGTGAGTGACGGAAAACTTTTTCTGCAGGTAGGAGATGAGGAAGTAGCATTTGATATTACTAAATCGATGAAAAACTCTTTACAAAATGATGACTCTTGTTTTTTCATTGATGATTTAAAAGAAGACTCCTATTTTTCTCCAAACGATTTTTCTTCTCCTTTTTTTGGACCCTCATCAACTATTTTTGAAAATACGGCTATGTCCGTAAAAACTATTTTTGAAAATGAAACTGATTTTAAACAAAAGAATCTTGAAAATTTTACTTTTGAAAAAGACAAAAATTTGAACAACTATTTTGATAAACCACCCGATCTTGAAACGAAAATATATCACGATAAGAACTTCCGCCACCATAAAAATTTTAAACCGGGCGATCAAGTTCTTCTCTTAAATTCACGATTACGCATTTTCTTTGGAAAATCTAAATCTCGTTGGTCTGGACCGTTCACGGTCAAGGATGTTTTTTCTGATAAAACTGTGTTGCTTGTGCACCCGGAAAGGGGTGAATTTAAAGTGCATGGCCATAGACTTAAACTCTATTTCTCTAATGATTCTGTAACTCCTGCAAAGGAGAATCTTCTTTTTGATTCTTAGCATTATGTTCTGATAGACATTTTTATTTTTATTTTTTGGACTACTATATTTTTATGAAACTCTTTTATTTGAACTGTTGTAATAAAAAAAAAACATTATCGGGCATCTGCCCATGGACTCTATCTTTTTGCTTTTATTTTGCTCTTTCTACCGGAGGCCAATCAAGTCCATGATCGTGGTCGCCGCTCCGCCGTTGCTGATATCAGATGGATCAAGTCATACCTACTGACGATCAAGTACTCTAAAAAGCAAGCATGGGGGAGCGACATCCGCCTTCATCTCACGAACCCGGGGAAGTCCTGTTCTTTTTAGTTCTTTATTTTTCCTGCATTTTTCTTTTTCTCTTCTTCTCAGTCCCCTTCTCTTTTTCTTTATGTTTTCTTCATTGAGGGCAATGAAGAATTTAAGCATGGGGGGGGGGTATAGTTTCTTTTGGTCTTTCTTTCTGTTTTTCTTCTTCCAAAAAGAAAAGAAAAAATTTATGTTTTAAATTAGTATAGTATTTTATGTCATCAAAATCTAAAATCCAAAAAATTTATAAAATATAAACCCAAAAAAATTAGAAAAACAAAAAAATCAAAAAAAATTGTGCTAAAATCTATTTGAAAAACAAAACCTAAAATTATTTTCTATCTTTATTTTCATGTTGCTTCTAGTGAAATGTAGGTCCTTGCGGTTTCTTAGTTCTATATAGATTACTTTGAAAATGTTTTTCTAAACCTATCATTTTAACATAGTCTAGTTCTACTAGTTTCTTTTTCTTAAATATAGGCATCCGGTTTTTAAGTTATAAGCTAGCAATGCGTAGTTATGTCTTTTTATTCGGTTAGTTACTTACGAATGGTTGCTAGGTATCATTAGTCCTTTTTCATTTGCGGGGTAGTCTTTCTTGGTGTCTAGAACTTGTACCAAGCTACTCTCGAAGCATTTGCGCCATTTTTTACGTTCTTTAGAAATGATTTAGGCCACCATTTGAATAGTTTGAGATTTTCTTGCCCACCGAAAACAAAACCCTTGCAAAACAATTTTGGGCCTTTTCCTTATTTTCTTTGTCTTTAGCTCCACCTTTCATTTCATATTGTTCACCAAAGCCAAATATCTTTCCTATTTTTGCACTATAACTTTGAGCTTAAAAATTATTTTGTGGGAGGGGTATTATTTTTGAGATGAATAGGAAACTTTCAAGCTTATTTTTGGAGCTTCTTTATCAATTGTTATTCAAAAAGGAAAAAAATTTGAGAAAGAAAAAAAATATCATTACAAAATAAAAAAAAAAGAATGCAAAAGGTTTATGTTTGGCCAAGTTTATAAAAAAAAAATACATGGCCTTATGTTTGTTTTAGTTTGAATTGAAGTACTTATCATGTCTTATCTTTGTATTTTAAGCTCACCCTTGGTTTAGTGTTTAAGCCGTCATGTTTATCTTTGTTTTCATTTCCTAATCATTCACCTAAACCAAGTCTTAACGCCTAGTAGAAGTCCTAATGATCTTAGAACTTAAATTCACGTAGTGGAGAAAGTGTGAACGTACAAGCCTATGGCCACCATCATTGATGGATTTCTTTGAAGGTTATCTTGGAGTGTTTTAGGGTTAATATTTATCTAGCAACCTAGTAGTTTGTTAATGCGCCGTTTATTTAGAACTTCTACTTTTGTTTTTCTTATTTTCATTTATTTTGGATGCCTTGTTTTTAAGATTTAGAAATTAGTAGACTTTTCTTATGTTTTAATGAGATTTTTAGGGTTTCACTTTCAAATCTTCTATGGTGCACTTCTCACCCCACTAGTTGATAATATGAATATTAGGATAGTTTAATTTTTTATGTTTTGTTTTTCTTAACTATGGAACTAAAAAAAAATATATCTTTTGCTTTCTTTTTGTTTCTCCCTAGTTTTTTTATTTCTATTTGCTTGAGGGCAAGCAAATGTCTAAGCATGAGGGTGTTTGATGATTAGATTTAGTCATCATATTTTGGGGTAGCTTAGTATGAAAAATTCCTATTTTAATTATTTATTTTAAGTATTTATATGCATGTTTTATTTTATTTCGTCTTGAAGTCTTTTTGCGTTAAGATATTTTAATTTCTAGTTTTTTTGCTTGTTATGTTGCAAATTTAATTTTTGTTATGTTATGAGATTAAAATCTATAGTTTTTATTATATATTTTTATTATATTATGTGTTATGTGTTATGTGTTGTGTTAGTTAAGTTTAGTTTAGTTTTAACAACATGTTACTTATTTATGTGTTATTATTATGAGAACTAATATTATGTTTTTTTTATATGTTGTTTTGTAGGTGCAGCCCCTAATCAAGCTAGCCGAGCCCATTTCATGCAACACACTTCTCCACTTGGTGCATGACCGGACACCATGCAGCCCCCTACATGAAGCCCAAACACTCTCCAAGCCGAGCCCAAGTCTACTCCTACCCGACCCCAACTTGGAGCAGCCCACTTGATCATCAAGTGTAACCCGTGCACCACAAGCCCACATTATGGAGCAGCCCATGCAGCTTTGGAAGCCTACCCGAGCCCTATAACAGCAGCCCACATGCCTTGGCCGGCCATCCTTTGGTTCCTCTCATGCATGCATATTTTTCCCTTTATTATTTTTTCTCTCTCCTCATTATTACATGCATATATTCATCCCCCTAAGCATGGCCGAACCCCCCCTCTCTTGCCTCTTCTACATAATTCCATTCATTCCCCCTCCCCATTTTTATATTCCCTATGTCATTCCTATTATACAAATGCATGCATGAACCCCTCTCTTTCTTCTTTTATTAAACACATGCATGCATTTCTCTCCCCTCCATTTAATACCATGCATGAACATTTCTCCCCCCTATGGCCGGCCACCCCTTGGGCTTCCCCTATTCTAGATGCTTCCATCTCTCCTATAAAAGGAACCCAAGACCCATGCTTTAGGAGTCCTTTTGGGTGTTAGACTTTGAGTTGGATTGAGAGTTGATTTTGGAGAGTGAGCTTTGGAGATTTATGCTTCAAGAGAGTACTTTGTAATTTTCAATTCTAGTTTCTTTTTCGTTATTGTAATATCTTTTCATCGAAATATAATTTGTTTCTCTTTAATATTGTTTTTCTTTTATCTTTGCAAGTAATGAAAATGTTTCTCTTTTCTTTTATTTTGTCTTCTTTTTCAATCATGCGTAGCTAATTTCCTTGTAGCATTTGATCATGAGGATCCATGATTTGAGATGATGATTTTTCTTATTTTGTAATTTTACTTTTGCTAAAATTAGCTCGATCATTCTTTGATTAATTTGTGTCGACTCCGTATTTCCGGTATACGGTAGTAGGCCTTGTTCTCATTTCATAGTAGTCGAGAGACTCGTGATTTGAAAGATCACTCAAAGAAGTAAGGAGTTGCACGCAACCCTAGAAATAGGATGACGTAAATCCTCCGGATTGGAGTTAAATCCAATAGCGCGGATCACCTCGATAATGCAACTTTAAGCTTCTTTGATTTGTAAAGAGATTTCGATCAAAGAGTTTATAAGTTAGGAGACCTAATGCTCTAGCGAGATTTTGTCTTAATTTCGGATCCGCCACGGTCGAGTTAGTTTGCAAATATAAAATTACAGTTGTATTTCCTTCATCTCTTTTCATGGTGAATCATCGATCAAGTGCTATCTTTTTATATAAGTTTTTTCGTCTCGCAAAATTGTCTTGCATTTTACTTAAAAAAATATTCTAAAAATCCAACTATTTTCCGGTAGGATAATATTTCAAGCGTGAGTAGCAGTACTTGACAACCCCGTGTTTAAATACGACCTTGGTACTACAATTCGACAGGTACGCTTGCCTGTTCGGGTTTTGGCCCACCAGTACAACAAATTATATGATTATAGTGTTCGCATAACCATAGTTCATAATCAGTGTGCGCATAATATATAAATTTATTACTATGTGCTCATAATCACAATATACATAATTAATGTACACATAATGCATAAATTGGTTACAGTGTGCGGATAGTCTCAAAATTAGCCTACCCAATTAAATACAAAAATGACACTCTCAAAACCTATAAAAGGAACCCTAGGCCCTCCTTTCATTCTATTTTACTTCCTATTCACAAGAGAGCTCCCGAAAAATCTTTCGAAAAACTCCCCGTGTGCTTGAAGGAATTCTCAAAGATCTTTAAAAACCTTCGAAGATCTCTTGAAGATCCTCAAAAACCACCAAAGACCCCTTGGGGATTTCACTGTGCACATTGCATCCCGTGCACATTGCACCACATGCACAGTGCACTCTGCACACATTATATCCTGCTCATTGCAACGAACACATCACTCCAGACTCCTCCACTCGCAAAATATTTGAAATCCAATAAAATTTTATTTATACATGATTTTCATCACTACAAAATTTAAAATATGTAACTTATTTCAAAAAAGTTTTTAAAATTAATGTACTAATATTTCATAATTTTACCAATAATAATGTTTTTTAAATCAACAAAATTTTTTAGTTATCTTAACTAATTATATGTCCTTTATCCTTTAGCTCCTCCATAGTCAATATCATTTTATCACTTTCATAGTACACAAAGCATTAAATTTCAGTTATGACTTGCAATTGAATAATTACTTAAACTTAAAGATTATGTTGGGATGACATGACTTTTGACACATACTTTCTAATACTTTCAAAGTCACTTCAAGTTTTTTGGAAAAATTTAATGTGTTTGAATTTTTTTGTCGAGGCAATAGAGTTGAACTGTTTACTTATAAAAAAATGTTGGTCAGATAAGTGAGAAATAACTCCAATAAAATAAAGAAATTCAAATTTCTTTTTAGCAGAAGGAAGACAATGATTGACACCCGTGTTAAAATTCCTGATTTGGCCCATGCCTAATTTGAACCACGCGATTCTTTTTGTAAAGAATTGGAGATATATAAATATCTCTACTGTATTAAAAGGAAAAAAAATGCACTTTTTTGAAACATAAAACTTTTAAATTTTACACAACTTTGTTGTAAAATTCTCTATTTCTTTAATTTATCTGTTTTTAAATTAAAAAAACAGATGATCTTGTACAAGGACTAAGGAAAGGAAAATCTTAGGCTCCATTTGGTTCGGCGGTGGCGGGTCGATCCGGCGGATGGAAACATAGTGTTCGAACCAGATGGGGGAGGTGACTGTTCCAAACAAAGCTTTTTGGGGGTATTTCTCAAGGCGGGAGGGTGGAAACGGTGCAAACGCCGCTGGAGGTTCATTTGTTCACCCTCCTTCCGGCTGCGTTTGCCCAAAACGGAGCAGCGAAACGCCCAAACAAATAGAGCCTCAATCTATAATGAAAAAAATGTGCTTTTCCCGCA
The DNA here is from genome assembly GCA_039513925.1 of Platanthera zijinensis. Classification (NCBI taxonomy): domain Eukaryota; kingdom Viridiplantae; phylum Streptophyta; class Magnoliopsida; order Asparagales; family Orchidaceae; genus Platanthera; species Platanthera zijinensis. Next base: position 25,683,612 of record CM077090.1, read on the forward strand.
ACTTTTCAACTCTCGTGCATAAGAAAAAATGCTCGAAAGTTTTTGAGCGGTGGGAGCACGGTCACGCCAGACCCCCCAATATACGAGAAATTCTTGCATCCGGGACTCGGACGCCATCCGCGTCCACTCAGCGCCTGCCACGTGAGCACTCGGCTGGCGTTGCCTGGCTTGTTTTTCCTCTCTCTAAATCGCGACTATTGTTATCTCCACTCGGCAACTTCTCCTCTCACCCGAACGGAGATTTAGGACGGAGCCCGATCGTAATAACGACGCCCAATATACTGGGGTGATTGGGCTACTATGGGATTGACTCTTATAAAAATAAAAATATATAAAATTAGAAAAAAAGCGAGTTTTCGTGGTTCGTACATAACCGGATCGGCCCGACCCGGTTCAACTACTGTCGGCGGGCCCCGTTCTTCAGGATCCAACACCGCCAAAATTGACAGTTCTCCGCTCGAAGTCAGTGGCGTAGTAGTAATTTCGCTCTCATCCCGTAATTAATTAATTAATTAATTAATTGGAAGCTAATAATAAAAACTTAAAAATAAAAAGGCGAGCAGAGTGAAATCTACATTTTCATGGCACTGAGAGCGAGAGAGAGAAAGAGGGAAACTTTGCTTCAGAGGAAACCGCCATTAAAGAAAGATAAACCCTAGGGGAGGTTGGTTGGCTCTCGTTTGTTCCTCGGCCCCTCGATCTGTCATTCTGTTTCTCGCTTTCTTCCTCCCGAAGTCTCCTCCAACCTTGGAATCGCCCGAAGCAAAGGCTTCACCGGCGGCGGCGTTTTCCTCCGATCTGCTTCGGAGCAGCAGCAGGCCGAGCTAAGCCATTGTGGAGCGGGGTTGGCGAGTGCAGCGATCGATGTGCGGCGGCGGCGGCGTGGCTGCAATTCGTCGAGGGAATGCTGAAACCCTATGCAAGCTGGCTGCGGGACAAGTGAGGACGACATGGTAGGTGAAATTGAATGAGTTTGTTCTGTTTTCTCGCTTCCGTTGTCTTTTGGTACTCTCGTTTTAGTACAATCTGCAGATTTGTGAGTTGATTTTTTTATTGCAGGTTTTGGAGAAAATGGGGAACAGTAGTGTACGGTTGTTTCTGAATGGGCGAGCGCGGGCTTTCTGAACATTTGAAGAAACGATAATGTTCGGATCTCTGTAAAGAAGAAAATAGTGGCGAAAGATGGCATCGTCGCCGGCGCTTAGATGCTCGCCGGCGTGGGATCGAGGAGCAGAAAGCAGTCACAAACGTGGCCGGAGTTTGGAGAGTGGATTGACTCTAAAAACTAAGGATGATGATCTTTTGCTCTTCAACGAAATGCGAAATCAAGAGAGGGATAACTTCCTTCTCCACACACTTGATGATTTCGATGAATCCCTTTGTAATGCCTCATTTGGCTTTCTCTCTGGAACTTCATGATTGCTGCGTTTATTTATTTATTCTGAAGATTTTCCTTTTGAATGTTCTTTCATTCTATCAGCAAAGTTGAGACATTTCTCAAATTTCAAGCTTGGTATCAGCATTCCGGCGAGAGGAGACGCCGGTGACCTGCTCAATGTGGAAGGTGATAAAAGTGATTATGATTGGTGAGTTATTCTGGTTGTGGAAGGATATGAGCTACTTTTTTGGTTTCTTCCTTCTTGACTAATTAAGGCATCTGTTAGTAACATTGCTGAGGGGGTTTTGTAAAAATGACTTTTTAAATTTCTTTATGAGTCACCCAAGTTGCCCGATAGCCTAAAGTCGATACATTGGAAACATGTAGATTAGTGGTTTGGTAGTCACCATGTGTATATATTTTTTGAATTATTAGTAGACATTCCTTTCTTGTTTTCTTTGATCCGCATTGTTGCTACACTATTGTGAAACAGCAATAGCAAAACTAATTGGTAATCTTATTTTTCATATTCAAAAACAGGCTATTAACCCCTCCCGATACTCCTCTTTTTTCATCATTGGATGATGAGTTTCCACAACCAGTAACTCTTGCACCTAGAGGTAGGGCAAGAAGCCAACCTATTATGATTTCAAGATCGATGGTTAGTTTCTCCCATTTTCCCATTCATTTCATCAATTTCTGTGGAAGTTCATTTGTGTAATCTGTTTCACCAGAATGAAAAGAGTCAGCAGACAAGTAGAACTGGTTCTAGTCCACACAGGTTAAGCCCGTCTCCTCGATCTAGTGGCATTTCAGCGCAAATAAGAGGGAGGCCTTCTTTAGCCCCACGTTTTAGCCCGCCTACTTTCACCAGGTCTGTAACACCTGCACGGAGGCCTTCCACGCCTCCAAAAAAACAATCGACCCCTACTCCCAGCTCCTCAACTCCTATATTACGAAGAGCCAGCACCGGTTCGAGTGTTCTTTCATCGAGCTACGGAGGAAGAGGACCTTCTCCAGTGAAAACAAGTCATGGGAATTCAGCTTCACCAAAATTACAGGGCTGGCAAATGGCCCTTCCTGGTTTCACTTTAGAAGCACCACCAAATCTACGGACTTCATTATCAGATCGACCAATGTCGCACACAAGAGGTTCTTCTCCGGCATCTAGAAATGGAAGTGAATCATCTGGGAGACTTGGAAGGAAATCAATGTCACCAACTAGCTCGAGAAGTATTGGTTCGTCACATAGTCATGATAGAGACCAATTCAGCTCTTATAGTAAGTGTTCTATGGTGTCCTCTAGTGATGATTATGAGGAATCTCTGCGGTCCATTACGGTGGGAATCTCTAGAAGCCCTCTTGCTAGAAAGGATGGATCTTTGGGAAGCAACAAAGCCACGTCATTCTCAAGAAAACCATCCAGAAACTCAACAGTAAATTGTGTTCCAAAGAGGTCTTTTGATTCAGCTCTTAGAGTGATGGTATGTATGGTCCTTTTATGTAATTTGATGTTTTGATCTAATATGACCTGCATTTAGATTTTATGTGTAATATTTATCCCATGTTAGGAACAATTTTTATTTTCCAGCATTATCTACACTTGCCTGGTTATTAAAATCTGATAATCTTTAGACAACATAAAAAGGAGTATTTTTTTTATTCGCAAACTTGACGTGCAATATTACATCTGCTGCCCACCATGAGTAAATGAAGTTGATTGAACTCTTGATATAATTAATATGAACCTAACCGTAACTTTCTAAGATTGTTTTATTATCTATCGTGCATGATTTCATTACTCGATGAAAAATTTATGATGGTTCTTTATAATTTGCATCTCTAGGCATCTAAGATACTGGGGTTTGATAGTTCGATGTTGTTCGCTTTTTAAAAGAGTTTTAAGTTGAACACAAAAGTGCCAATATTTACTTCTCTTATTGTCTGATATATCGAAAAATATTTGATATATCGATCAAAATTCTACTAAATGACAAACATAACTTTTTAGGAAAAAAGTTTATTGTTTTGCCTTCAAACCCGACATTTTTGGCATTTAAAACTGTAGAAAGAGCTCAAATTCTTGTATGTATTTCTTGTGTATGTAAATACAAGGAGAGAATACAAATATATAGGAGAGAAAATGAGAGAGGAAGTCCTATACAAGATGTGATATTAATAAGAGAAGAGGGAAAAAGATCAAAAACATGGGCCCAATAATGGGCCCTTTACATGGGCTTTTCTAACACTCCCCTGCAAGCTGGAGCGTACAAATCGTATGCGCCAAGCTTGGACAAGCACTGATAGAAGAGAGTACTGGAAAGAGCCTTTGTGAGGACGTCCGCAACTTGTTCTGTCCCTGGAACATGCTTTAGGTCGAGTTTCTTCATTTGAACCTTTTTCCGGATGAAGTGACAATCGACTTCAATATGTTTTGTTCTCTCGTGGAATATCGGGGTTTTGACTATATGTATGGCAGCCTGGCTTTCACAGAGGAGGAGAGCTGGGGAAGGGAGTTTTACACCCAGATCAGTAAGAAGACCTTCAAGCCAAGTTAGTTCAGAAACCACCGACGCCATTGCCCGGTATTCTGCCTCAGCTGATGATCGAGCAACGACCGCTTGTTTCTTGCTTCTCCAAGTAATCAAATGTCCTCCAAGATATGTGCAGAAGCCACTGGCTGACCGTCGATCATCAAGGGAGCCAGCATAATCGGCATCGGAATAAGCCACCAACGTTGGAGCTGAAGATGAGGTTTTGTAAACTAAACCTTGACCAGGAGCTGTTTTAAGGTATCTGAGAATGTGTTTAACAACCTGAAGATGAGATCTTCGAGGGGTATGCATGTATCGACTGACAATACCAACAGCGAAAAAAATATCTGGTCTGGTTACCGTGAGGTAGATCAATTTTCCAACGAGACGACGATAGTATTCTGGGTTCTGGAGTATGAGATCTGAGTCAGATGCCTGAGCGCACAACTTGTGATTTGCATCCATTGGGGTGTCAATTGTCTTACAGCCTGAATAGCCAGCATCTCGAAGGAGGTCAAGACAATACTTCCGCTGAGAGAGGACGAGACTGTCTGGCCGTCTGGCAACCTCAAGGCCCAAGAAGTACCGAAGGGGCCCCAGATCTTTTGTTTGAAAAACCGTGCCTAGGTGTAGTTTGACCTCATGTATTCCTTTCAAGTCGTCTCCCGTAATTATGATATCGTCAACATAAACTAACAGAAGAACTGTTCCCGTTGTACGGTGACGAGTGAATAGCGAGAAGTCTGCCAAGCTGCGAGTAAAACCAACCTCTCAAAGGGCCTTACTGAATTTTTCAAACCACGTCCGTGGGGATTGTTTGAGACCATACAGAGCCTTCGTCAGACGACGGATTTGAGACTCCCCCGTGATCTCAAACCCGGAAGGTTGCTGCATATAGAACGTCTCTTAGAGATCGTCATTCAGAAAAGCGTTCTTAATATCGAGTTGGAATAAAGGCCATCGACGATGGACAGCCACAGAGATGAGGACTCAAACGGTGTTGAGTTTGACAACTGGAGAAAAGGTTTCTTCATAGTCCCAATTTCTTCTGTGAGTCTAAGTATCGGAGCGCCTGGTGGTCAGAATAGAGAACGAACTCCCGGGGGAGGAGGTAATGTCTCCAGTATCGCAATGACTAAACGATCGCATAAAATTCCCTATCGTAATTGGAATATTTTTGCTTGGCTTCATTTAACTTCTCGCTGAAGTAGGAGACCGGGTGTCCCTCCTGGCTCAGCACACCGCCGATCCCTACTCCAGAAGCATCACACGCAACCTCAAAAGCCTTGCCAAAGTCAGGGAGTCGTAAGACGGGTGCCGTGGTCAACTTCTCCTTAATCTCCTCAAACGCTCGACTGGCTGCGGGGGTCCACTGAAATTCGCCTTTCTTCAAACAGCTAGTGAACGGAGCCATAATCGAGCTAAATCCTCGAACAAACCGCCTGTAGAAGGTAGCCAGCCCATGGAAGCTGTGGGCCTCGTGAATGGTCGTAGGCAAGGGCCACTCACGGATGGACTTAACTTTCTCAGGGTCGACTGACACTCCTGTGGATGATACGATAAACCCCAAGAACTGTACCGACTCGGCGTAGAACGAACACTTCTTTAGATTCACGAATAGCTTTTCCTTACGAAGGGTCTCGAAAAGGAGCCTCAAGTGCACTAGGTGGTCACCGTGGGTCTGACTGTAGATCAGAATATCATCAAAATATACAACTAGAAATTTGCCCATGTAAGGCCGCAAGATCTGTGTCATAATCCTCATGAACGTGCTCGGGGCGTTGGACAACCCAAACGACATGACCAACCACTCATACAAGCCATCTTTAGTCTTAAAGGCCGTTTTCCATTCATCACCCTCCCGTACCCGGATCTGGTGGTACCCGCTCCGCAGATCGATCTTGGAAAAGAGTTGGGCACCAGACATGGTATCTAATAAGTCATCAAGACGAGGGATGGGAAACCTGTACTTTACCGTAATCTTATTGATGACACGGCTATCGATGCACGTGCGCCAACTACCATCCTATTTGGGGGTAAGAAGGGCGGGAACGGCACAGGGACTCAGGCTCTCCCGGATGAACTGCTTCTGAAGCAGCTCGTCAACCTGCCGCTTGAGCTCGGCGTGCTCATCGGGATTCATACGATAGTGCGGCAGGTTTGGGAGGGAAGCTCCTGGGACTAGATCGATCGCGTGCTGGATATCTCGCAAAGGTGGGAGTTCATCAGGCAACTCCTCTGGCATGATGTCGGTAAACTCCTCAAGTAGGATCTGGATCTCCGGGGGAAGATCTGGGGTCACTGTCGGGCTCTCAGAAGCCATAGTGGCGGCAACAATGTAAAATATCCCAGCATCCCTACTCTCCCGCAAGAACTCACTACACCGCAGGAGATGTAGCGGTCGCAACGATATGGTGCCTGGGGAGGGCTCAATCGGGCCCTTAGATTTCTCCTTGGGTTGGGTTGGGGACAACGTTATCTTCTTACCTTTATCGAAGAATGTGTATGTATTCGACCGACCGTAGCTCGTGACGTCGCGGTCGTATAACCATGGTCGACCCAATAACACGTGGGCAACGTCCATAGGAATGACATCACACCACACGTTATCCTCAAATGTAGCAAGCCGAATAGGAATGAGGCACCGCTGTGTCACCTGGATGGCGGTCTTGTCTACCCAAATGACTCGATACGGGTGGGGGTGGGCCTCCGCCTTTACTTGCATACGCTCTAAACCTCTCTGGGTCACGATATTGACACAACTCCCACTATCAATGGCTAGTTTGCAGGGTCCGCCTGCACTAGGAAAATATGTGTAGAAGATAGTGGTACGGCGTCAATCCTCGTCCGTGCGGGGGGGGGGGGGGGGTATGTAGGAGACGTCGAACTACTCCCATCTCCAGGGATCTCTCAGCCTCGCTCTCCCATCCCTCCTCGATCGTAGCTTCGACCTCCTCGGTAACATCCTCGGCTCCCTCTAAGCCCAGCTCTTCCTCTCCCTCGACTAGCAGATTTCGTGTGGGGCAATGTGCCGCCACATGTCCTCTGCCAGCGCACCTAAAGCACTGGATACCCCCGGGCCTCTGACTCTCCGTGGCGATGGCCTTGCCCTTCATGTCAGTGGCGATCCGTGGGGTGGGGTGGCCGTGGTGGTCTGGAAAGGTGTGGGTTTCTCAAATGTCGAGGAATCAGTGCGCGAGGGGAACTGCCTCGTACTCGACGTACGGAGATACTGCTCGTACTCTAAAGCGAGCTGGAATATCTGATCAACCGTCTCGAGGCGATGGGGGATTAACTCTCTCCGGAGCTCTGAGCGAAGGACAGCCTTAAATCGTGATGCGGTGGCAATGGGCTCTTCCGAAATATCACTCCTAACGACCAACTCATCGAATCGAGCCATGTACTCTGCTACCGAGAGCGTTCCCTGACGTAGGTTCTGTAGCTGATCCAACAACTGATCACGGTATGAGGCAGGGAGATATTTATCTTTCAGTCTCTCCTTCATCTCATCCCATCGGGAGATGGGATAATAGCCTTCCCTCTCGACAGCTCTCTCCACACTAATCCAAAATACTTTGGCTTGCCCAACCAACTTCATCTTCGCGAAACGGACACAACGCTCATCTCTCATGTCGTACCAGTCAAAATAGTGATCCATGTCTAGGATCCAATCACTAAAGGCCTTCGGATCCAAGCGACCGTCAAACGAAGGGGCGTCGAGGCGAATCCGTCGGGTGATGTCGAAGGCATGGCCACCTCTCCGCGGATCGGGGTAGTCCCCTGGATAGTCTTCGTAGTCGTAGTTAAACCTTCGTTGATCTGGCGGGTAATACTCATCCTGGTGCTGGTCGCGGCGACCAGGTGGAGGCACCCGGTCCCTAAGGTCCGGTTGCTGCTGACGGGGCACACGGTAATCCTCACGTGGCGGCGCGAGCCTAGCACGTGCTGGCTCAGGGTTTCGCCTTGCCGGTGGGGCTGGGGCCTGGTAGGGAATGTCTCGGCGACGGCGTTCCACTGGTGGTTGGCCCACTCTTGGGTGCCGGTCGGGACGTGGAGAAACATCAAGGTCGTCCTCCAAAGGATCGTCACGATGTGTAGGCGTGTCCCTAGTGTTCTCTAAGTGGTCCAGTCGTCTGTTTACCTCGGCAAGGTCCTGTCGTACGTCGTCAAACTGGGCGCCTAATGCGTCAAAACGATCTAAGATAAGGCACTGGAACTCAGCAAACGCGGTGCCCGAATTTGAGCTTCCCGCACGGTCGTCGGTTACTTGTGGTTCAGCCATGCTAGTCCTAAATGTCCTACCACTACGGAGCATGCAAGTGGCCTAACCTTGACCTCTGATACCAATTGATGTAGGGTAGGCTATGTATTATGCAACCTAGGTTGACTCGAGTGAGTGGAAACGTGAATGCTATGATGAGATGCACAAAAACCCGTTAGGCAATTACTCCAAATGATGATTCACAATCATGCATAATTAAATTAGACAACAACAATTCTTTTAGGGCAATTAAGCAAGGCTTTCCTCCAAGCGGAGGGCCAAATTAAGCGCGCTGCGAATAGCTCCTTCCTGCAATCAATATTTTCACGGGCAAAATTCCACAACAAATATTTTACGCAAGCACAAAATATCTCAAACAATATTCAAAAACTGAGAACTAGAAATCCATACAACAACAACTCACAAACATAAGGGATGTGCGAGGCGGGAGAGATCCGGCGGTTTCGGGAAATGATCCGGGTTGGTGAATCGAAACGGTGGTTGTCCACGGTGGAAGATGGGTGCGGAGGGTTGGAAACGGGTAGATCCGGTAATATTATGACGGATCCGGGTTACGGAGGGGAAATATGTAAGTGGATGGTAGATCGGTGAAGGGTAGCGCTAGATCAAAGTAGATCTAGGGTTTTCGGAGCGGTTGGAAGTGGATCCACGAAGGGGAGAAGAAGTGAGGGGGCGGGTGAACAGTTCCGGCGGGTGAACAGTGCGGATGAACAGTGCAGCGGATGAACAGTGCGTATGACCAGTTCCGGCGGGTGAACAGTAATTTCAGGATTTCTGGACAGCGGTAGGGTTGGGATTTGGGGGTTATAGAGGTTGCAGATGAGGGTTTCGGAGGGGGAAAAAGAAGGTTAGGGATGGGTAGTACCTTGTGCATGAAGTTCCACCACTAGGAGTAACACCTAGGGCTCCACGGCGTCGGCACCGTGGCGTGATCGCGGAGGTCCGGGAATCTCTTCTCCAAAACCAGCAATGAGTCTCTCCAAGCCTCAACACTCATATTTATAATATTCTAACATTAGGGCGAGCCGGATTCGACGGCTATGATTGGCCGAAGGATCCACGTGCCAAACATAAGCAAATGAAATTAAAATAACAAAGTTTATATATCAAAAAGATTCGCGGTGCGCATCCGGACGCATCCGCGGGATCGGATCGTCCCTCCGATCAAGTCTTCCGGCGAGAATAGATGAAAGTGGGCCCCGCCTTGTTTTGGGCCGATGGTCCCCCATCATGTTACCTGCATGTTTTTTTTAGAGCTATGTTCACAATCGTCAGCACATTCCCTGCCCTCTAGAATATTCCTCAATTTTTATCCACCCTCACATTAAATTTTCATTAATTTATTATATAAGTAAAAATAATTTCCCCAATATGGTCCCATTTATTTAATATTATTCTATTGTTATTAAATTCAAACAAATATGTAAAAATGATTTCTTAGCCCTTAAAGTGGAACTTTTTTCTAAAGTTGATTTATAGGAATGGTAGTAGTTTCAATGCAAAACTCTGATCTTGGCGAGAAATTTTAGAAAAGAAGGGTTTTAGGTTGAGCAGGGCAAAGACAGAGTATATAGAGCTTACATTTAGCAGTGCAAGAAGGACGGATGACTTCGTTATTAAGTTGGGTGATCAAAATATTCTCGTAGATAGTGTTTTAAATATCTTGGATCGATAGTTCAAAAAGATGGAGGTATTGATAAAAATGTGACACAGAATCCAAGCGGGTTGGTTGAAGTGGAGAGGCGCATCAGGGATCTTATGTGATCGTAAAGTACCATTAAAACTTAAGGGCAAGTATTACCGTACTACAATTAGACCAGCGACACTCTATGGTTCTGAGTGTTGGGTAGTGAATTGTGTACATGAGCAAAAAAATGGGAGTTGCGGAGATGATAATGCTTAGGTGGATGTGTGGACACGTGAGAATGAAAAAAATTAGGAATGAATGTATCAAGGATAAGACATGAGTAGCACCAATTGCAGAGATGCGAGAAGCCCGACTAAGATGGTTTGGACACGTACAGAGGAGACCATTAGAGGCACCTGTTAGGCGTTGTGAGAGTCTAGTCACTAGTCATGTTAAACGAGGGAGGGGTAGACCAATAGACTTGGAATGAAACTATAAGGAAAGACATGATGTACTTAGGCATTAGTGAGATTATGACACAAGATAGGGCACATTGGCGACAAAGGATCCATATAGCCAACCCCACTAGAGTGGGATAAAGGCTTGAGTGTTGTTGTTGTGTAGTAGTTCCATTCAATTTCAATCAAACAAGTACTTGCACTTTTAGAAGTGCAATTCAATTATTTTTGGACACATGTGAAACAATCTATCCTTAATGCATCTTTTTACTGCAATAAAGCCTAGTTGGAATCATAAAGCTGGCATTTTGGGTCTGCTCGCATTTTTATATTTTATATTTTATTTTTAAGTATATCAAATCAACTCTTATGCATTCATCATACTGTCAAGGTTGTTTCCTTTTCTTTCAAGAAATTAATTTTTGTATATGCACTGCTATCTTTGTATCCATCTTTCTTTGGATGATTTTTTCTTTATCTATCCAGGATCAGCACAAAACACCTCAGAATATGTTCAGACCACTTATGTCTAGTGTTCCCGCAACAACTTTCCGGCCCATTTTCTCGAGGAACTCTTCTCTTACAACTAGTAGCAATGCAAGCTCAGAACAAGGTGTTATTAATGTTGCACTTGATGTGGAAGGCAGGGAACTTGAATCAACAGAACAACTTATTGGATGGGAAAGGGCTGAAGATTCTGAAACCCATGAGGAAGTATTTCTGTTTGACAAAGCGGATGAGATTATCAAAGATGCTAGTCATGAGGCACTCTATAGAAAGCCTCAGAGACTTGATGAGGACTTTGGTGAAACTTCATCAAAGAAATTTGATTCAGAAGATATCCAGAATCCCATGGTTCACATTGGTATAGAAACTAATACAACTCTTGATTCAGCACATTTTACTGACAGAGATTGTGATGTTGATGAACATAAATTGATGAAATTTTGCTCCAAATGCTCTAGAAAATTTAAGATTCTGGATGCAACTGAAATTACAAATCTATGTCAGGAATGCATTGAAGAAGATAGGACTTGTACTGCAGAAATAGATCTGACCTGTGTGCCTTTGACTAAAATTGTTGGGTCTCAGATGGACGCCACAGTGTGTACATTAGGAAAAGGACTGCTCAGTATTGATACGCCTGAATTTCCTGAGGGTAATGACAAAATTATGCTTCTTCAGCATGACAGGAACATCATATCAGAGTCTAATTCCTTACTGAACATCTGCTCTACACAACTGTTGAATCAAATGGAGTTTGAGATTTCTGATCTGAATCTGGACAGAAAAAAGAATATGAATGATACACAGCTATCAAATCATGCAGTTAATTCCTGTTTAAAAGTTGATATTGCTGAAGGAACGGGTATCTCTGTTCTTCTGATGCAGAGAAGTAACAGTGTTAAGTGGCCCATTTTACAAGGAAGAACTGTGTCTGCTACAAATATTCTCTGTTCCGAGCCTTCTTATTCAAGAGATAATAATACCAATGCTTCTAGAAGAAGCAATGGAAGAGATAGTCTTTCAACTTCTTCATCAGTTGATCTAGTAGGTTCATACATGCAGACAGAAAATTCCATTCAGCACCAGTTGTACAGGGAAGATGCTGTAGAAAATATGAGGAATGCCACTGATAGTGAGGAAACAAGTAGTAGTTATACAAAATTTTTAGGGCATGACAGAGAAATACTAGTTGCTACTGAAGAACATGTCGACACTTTTGATGGATCAAATGTTAACATATCTTCACCTTCAAGGCCAGTCTTTTCTGATATTTACATAATATCAGAAGGGACTGATACTCTCAAGGCAACACACAGTTCTGAAAGTGAACAAATTTTGAATCGACAAGGAAATCATGATTTACCTTGCTCTTCGGCACCAGAAATTATGTGCGACGAAGACTCCATGTCATCCATTCATGCTGATGAACATAATAATGAAATCAATGCCCAAAGTGTAGATGGAAAAAATAATATTAGTGGTTGCTCAGAAATGGAGGATGATTATACTATGTTGAACAGTACTTCTCAATATGATAATGTTGATGAAACTACCAAATACTCTTCCACACTGAATATTGAATTACTGCAAAGTTTCAGTGCTCTTGAGGACTGCCAAACTGAGTTTATAGGGTCACATTGTCCAGATTATCTAGAACAGTCCAATGGAGATACTGTCTCCCAATCAGTGTGTGACATATCCTTGTCTACCTCAGAACCAATTACTGCTGTCCAAGAACATGGAAACCGTGGTATGCATCATTAATTTTCGGAACTAATTAACAGGTCTTCTATTTTTTAAAATTTTTTGTTTCAGTATCCATCTTCGCAGTTAGATCTTGTAGGCATTTTATGTTCAAAGTAGAGTACTTCTCTAGCTGAACTTTTGATAAATGATATCTTGCAGCTATGGTTTCTTACACTGAATTGTAGACCTAAATTAGGAAATTTTCCTTAAGTTTAATCCTACAAGAGCCTATCAGAGGTTAACAAAGAAGGGGTGGATGTGAAATTCAAATTAAGGAAAATAGATTGTAAGAGAAATTTTGAGTGTACAATTAAAATTGGTTTTTCGAGGTTTGCACTTATAAAAAGGGAAGACCAGTCCTCAGAAAGAGTTCATTTATTATTAAATAGAATGAACATTTTGATCTATAATATATTTGACATAACATACAACAAATAAAACCATTACAAATACCATCATAACGTTGCAACTGACTGAAACAAAATTTATAATCATGGAAATGTATCGAGTGATAGGTTCCATTGTACCTTGCATTTTGTTGGGGATCACGCCAAGCATGGGTCTACACAGTAATTATGTTGTTCATTTTGTACGGATCAACAATTCATGAAATTTAGTTATTTTTATTTTTATTAGGGTATTTTGGAGGCTGTCTTGATCAAAGAATCTTGATCATCTGTGGTGGCTTCTTAATCTATAAATAGAGATAGAATGCTCATTTAGAAGGAATTGAAAATTGAAGACGAGAGTTCCTCCTTTTGGTCACCCGGTGTCCAAGCTTAGGTGCGAAGCCTAGGAAAGTCTCTTCCCCTCCCCTTGTCTTACCTCTGCCTCCCCATCCATCTCCAGCCACCGCCATCACCTCCGGCCACCACCACCTCCATTTATCCCCACTACCCACATAACTATCTATAACTTCCACGTAACTACCATAACTATCATAACTACTTAATAACTTCCCATTATCCCCCGACAACTCCCATTCCTCTCAGAATATTTAAGAAATCCCATTGTCACTGTGAACCGCTAATTCCTCACCTTGTAACCACATGTTTCCCCCACCAGACACCTTGGACGGCAATTTCCCCCAGCTACGCACTCAAATCCACCCACTTGCTGAAACCTCCAACACTATTTCCCCCTTAGAACTCCAGAAACGAGTCCTCCTCTTACCCCTGAACCCCACCAATTCACAAAATAATCTATCTCCCTTATACCTGTTCATATATTTCACTGGGTTGATATTCCAGTGGCTGGAATCCTCTTAGCCCACATAATACTCCCCTTGCTCAACTCTCCTCAACCCATTCCACCCACTAACTACCGACCTGCTCCAAATGCCCAGAACCTGTATATGATAACACTCGGACTGAATTCAGTTGCTGGAATCCCATTCCAGCCATTGGAATCTTTGTTTCTACCCTTCCCCATACAACTAATCATCAATTTCCCCTCCCAAAATACTGTCCACATTCCCTATCCATTCTATACTTCCTTGGACATCACTTGAGAACCATCAGAGTTTGGATCGGTCCTGGCCAACAAAGCAGCCCTCCGCCTTGGCTGCGGCTTCAAAATTTTCACTCTACATCCCTTGAGCCATTTAGCCTATAATTGTTGTAAGTTCATTTGTTTGTTGTTATTTATTTATTGTTGAATTGTGTGATAGTTCACTGTTTTCTTAATAATATTATTTGTAATCCTCATGACAATATTATCTGGCGGCTTACAGGATTTGTTCTTCCGAGTATTTATTTTCTAACACTCTTGCATGTGTACTACATCATTTTTCCCTTAAATAGGAGCTTTACTTGAATGTGTTATTGTGCAATATTATTTATAAGTTTTTTTATTTTAAATGTAGTTACCGATTATGTATTATTCCTAGAGTTGACCTATACCTTTGCATCATTTTCCCTGCCACATTGGTTTTTTCATACCTTAACTAACTCTTGGTGTTGATGTTGGCAGTTATGACTTATGAGATGTGAAGCATGGATCATGTGTGTGTATTGAATTTTGTTTTTAGGATTTGTTGTCTATTCCACATGCACAAAAGCATTGATGCACTAATGCACAAAAGTATTGATGCGCTAATGCACAAAAGCAATAATGTGCTAATGCACAAAAGCAATAATGTACTGATGCACAAAAGCATTAATGCACTAATGCACAAAAACACTAACACGCAAGTGCAAAATTATGCACACATGCATATGGGAACACAAGCGCACACACGTGCATATGGGAACACAAGCGTGCGCACATACGTGCATATGGGAACACAAGCGCACGCACATGCACATGAGAACGCAAGCACACACATGCATATGGGAACACAAGCACACACATGCATATGGGAACACGGGCGCACACACATGCATATGGGAACACGGGCGCACACACATGCACACATGCATATGGGAACACAAGCGCATGCACATAGACATAAGCACACACAGACATATTTGCCTATTCACGCCCACAAACACACACACATTGACCCAAACACCCACACACAGGCGCATACCCACATATGCATACCTACAAGTACATAGGCATGTGCATACACATGCAAGCACACAAGTGTGGTCCCACATGTCAACGCGCTTGCACGCGTTCAGACATGTGTAATCACATGCATGTTGCGTGCCAAATGTGAGCACACACCCACACACGTGCACCCACATACATACAAGAAAGATTATGTATGACAAGCATGGTTGTTACTTGTTTAGTCCAATGCCTTTTTTTCTTCTTAAAACTCAACTTCTCATCACTAGCTCTATTCCACCTATATGGGATCAACTTTATGGGTCTTCTACTATTCTCCATTTATTTCTTTTTTGGGGGTATTTACTCTAATTTTTGCAAGTTGTTTGCAGAAGTTATGGTTTACTCCCTTTCCTTCCTACTTAATTTATATCGATTCTATTTATTCTCTTTATTATACAACTTCATCCCTCCATTTTATACTGAGCAAGCTCAAGGTAACCTATTAAATCTTTTAGCTATTTAATGCAGTTACTCTTTTTCTCCTAGTATTACTAATCTTACAATTCTTATATCATTCTCCCACTTAATTACGATGGTAATTTTTTTGCTTTATCACACTTAAATCCACATGGCCAAGTCGATTCTAGGCTATTCTGGTATAGGTTTGGTTGATTTCTAGATCTCATAGTTGACTAGAAAATAATATAGCAACTACTAAGTTGAATGTAGTATTTATTAAATATGGGTTCACAAAATTACTAAATACATGTTTTGATTTTATTTTATTTTATTGTCATGCATCAAGGCTTTAAAATCTATTCAACTTTTTAATCTTTAAAGAACATGTTTTGGTTTGATTTGGTCAGGTGAAATAAGTCCCTGAACTGAGAACAACTCAAAGTGGCTTTAGTTTCTAATTAGGATCAGTTTGAAGACTATATAAAATGATCAAATTGGCTGGTAGAGGAAAGTGACAAAAGAAGGGAGGAGGTAGATATTCAATCAGGCGTAACATTCAGTACCACCTTTGGTTTTAAGCCTGTGGGCAGAGGGAGAGGATAGGGTTCATGAGTTTTGTAAACTATTGGGTTATTAATAAGTAACCTCGTGCAATGTTTGAGGGATTAAAAAGTATTATTTTCTAATTCATGATTAGGTTTTATTAACAATTTTAAAAACAATTATTTGAACATTCACTTCATAAGGTGATTTTGGGCGGACAAAATCAATAAATAATGAGAGAATATCATTTAAATATTGAGTTTTCAACAGCAAATATGAAATTAGTTTTAACATTCTAATAAATAAAACTAATTATTAATTTCCAATTGATTCTTTAAAATATATAGGGATAGATTTGAATTATAAAGTAGATGCACCATAGATTAGATCAAGATATTAGAAAAGATTCAATAGTTGTGACTTGCCCTCTGAGTAGAAAAATCAATTTCTTGTCACAAAGAGAGGCTATTCTGAATTAAGCATCCTCAATTTCTCATATATTTATTTGTTTCTCTTTCTTCTTCTTCACTATATATTATATAATTACTCTTTTGTGATTTTTAACTGACTCCTCTATGCAAACAATATACTATAAAGGTCTTAGCTACAATTTGTTATGGGCCCACAATCCTGCTATAATATCTCTACGGCACCTTGCTAATCCTGTTTCTTTCAACCTTAAGAATCTTAGATCAGTCATCTTACGACATTTGATACTCCTCCCTTTTCCGTTATGACAACCCGTAACATGCACTCCGCTTGATCATGTATCTGTAGAGCCCTGGTGCCAGTGCTGTTATTATGCTCCATTATTTATAAATATTGATCTTTTTATATGGCCTTTAATCCTAACCACTTATTAGTGTACCAAATAATATACCTTTGTATGGCCTTCTCTATGTAATAAGATATGAGTTTTTATCTACATGGTATTAGAGCCTATGTAGTCTTTGCTTCAGCCTCCCTCTTCCAACAATGCCTTCCGCTACGAGCCCACTTCCAATTCATATTTCCAGGTTAGCATCTTGTTTCCAACTGCGTTTAGCTTGCTTTTCCGCACCCTTGGTCCCTATCACTATCTACATTCAAGCTCGCATCCTCTACATCCATCTGCGTTCGCTTTTAGATTTTCTTGGCTCAAGGTCTCCTTCAGCTTCCCTATGATTGTCTGTCTTTAGCCTTCCTGACAACGATCTAAGACAAATTTTCACCCTGTCCCATTCTTGGCGTCATGATCTCTTTCTCTTTATAAATGACTGCCTCGGCAAGCCTTGGTTCCACCATTAGGCTTTATTAATCTATCTTATTTAGTCGAGAGAAATTTGGTTTCTTGTTGGTTCTCAAGGAAATTTGTACTACATATATGCATCTCTTACGAGTATAGATGATATTGTTGTTTTCTCCAAGTGAAAAAATCTGATATGCCATCCTCTCTTGGCTTCTCCCTGAGTCGTTCATTGCATCCACTGCTATGTGTTTCAGATTGTTAGCCCTGGGCCGGGCTGGGCCCCAGGGGCCCAGGCAGGCCAACAACCTCCCGAGCAATTACACCTGGACAATTCCACAGTTCCAGCCTGGTACCGCAACAGGACCGCGTCCCATACATCCCATCCTGTCTCCGCATCTATTTAACCTTGGCGGCTGGATGTTGAGGCCGGGATTTGATCCCAGAACCCCCTTGTCCCTTGATGAGAGAACTTCCATGATCTCTCATTTCCAACTGAGTCGTGATGAGAGATCATGGAAGTTTTCTCATCAAGGGGGTTCTGGGATCGAAACCCGGCTTCAACATGCTGTCGCCAAGGTTAATAGATGCGGAGATGGGTTGGGGTGTATGGGCCGCGACCCTGTTGCGGTATCCAGGCTAGAACTGTGGAATTTCCCAGGTGGAATTGCTCGGGAGGTTGTTGTCTTGCCTGGGGCTCAACCCGGCCCAGGGCTAACAATCCGCAACATAAAAGTGCATTTTTATTGTCCAGGCCAGCTGTATGGCGGACATCGCAAAGACGCTCGATAGCCGAGGAGTCGAAGTAGCGGGTGTCATACCGCCGTATCATCTCCTGCTTGAGCTCGGGCCAAGAGAGACACGAGTTGGATTGGCGGAGCCATCGAGTCCAGTGGAGGGTCGAGTCGTCCAGGCCAACCACTGTGGTCGACACCTTTTCGTGCTCTTGCGTGTAGTTGAGGTCGAAATATTGCTCCGCTTTGGCGATCCAACCCATCGAATCAACGCCGACGAAGGAAGGAATGTCGAGGGAGAGGACGGACCGTCCCAGAATTGGCAGAGGAGTGGTCCCTGAAGGAATGACGGTCCGCCTCTGAGGAGAGAGTCGTAGTCCGCGGGTGGGCCGGACGCGGCGGAGACGGAGGTGGTGGACACCTGCGGGGAGTCAATCTTGGAGTTAGAGGGCGAGGACCGAGGCATACATGGAGGCGACGAGTTGCTCTTGAGCCTCCAAGCGACGGCTTAGGGCTTCGACGGTCGCATCCAAAGGAAGATCTCCGGCTGAGTGAGTGTTGGGAGCCATTGACTGGAATCGGCAGAACGGAAGGAAGCGACTGGAAGGGTAGATATGGACGGAAGCGCTGGGTGCCGCGGAAGGCGCCAAAATCGGTGGATGGGGCGCCGGATCCGACGGTGTAGGTGTGCGGAACTGGCGGAAGAGAAGGGATCGGCTGGCAACCGAAGGAACAGGGAACTGGAGACACTAAACCCGGCGGATCTGGTGCAGATCGGCGGAAGGAGAGGTACCAACGCTTTCTCTTGGTGTTGAACCAACGGATCGGAAAATGTTTGCGGCATAGATGGAGTAGAGCGGCCCGGCCGGTTTCACGCGACATCGGATTGAGCGGAGCAGAACATGTGATTTCACGCACGATCAGGCGGAACCGGCACTGCAATGAATCAGCAGAACAGGCGTTGTGCGGAATCGGGTGGAAAACTGGCGTGGTACGACCAATCGCAGAATCGAGCGGAAGTTGGACATGGAATCGAGCGCGGCGGAATATTAGCACCGGTGGAGAGATGGCGGGCGGTGAGGAAGGTCAGTCCAAATTGGTACGATCCCGGAGAGGAATCCGACGAGAAGGGGCCCGCGGAGGTGAGGGAGAAGAGAGGGGTTAGGGTTGAGAGGAAAGCCTTGGGGAGCAACCATAATTTTCATTCATCCAAGAATAATCAAAACGTGTACAACACAACCCCTTATAGGTGCGGGGTGCGGATAACGGAAAAATAGCGCGAATAAGAATAAAGCGCACACATAATGAAAATAACATAATAATCAAATAAAATGTTCACGTCGGCGATGCCTCTTCGGTCTCTCCTCCTTCAGACGGACCCGTCATCGTCTCCCACCGCGCGTGAACTCGCCATGGCGTCTTGTCGGCGTGTGTGTCCCATCAGCATGCGCAACCGTAACACTATGTTTCAATACACTGGAAAAATGATGTGGGATTTTCTCCCCACCACGTGCTTCCAAGATGGTAAATTTTATCATGTCTACATGGAAACTATGAGTTATTGTCTCCAAAAGAATAACATGAAGTTCTAGTACTACAATGCTCTTTATTGAAAATTGGATGAGCTAATTCAATATCATGCATTTTCCATAGATGTTATTGCTTGGCCACGCCAAAACGAAGAATATCTTGCTACCAAATTTTTCTCATATCTACATTCTTCTATTCCGGGAATATAATATAAAATGTCAGTCACGCTGCAGAGCCCAACCTTTCTACTAATATATCTTAGGTTTTTGTGTTGCTAAGCTCTTATCGTCTCCTCCTCCGCTCATTATTGACCATTATGCTATGTTTTCTAGACATAAAGCTAGTCTTCAGTGTCATGTTCATCCTACCGAAGGATGAGGATATGTTTGTGATTCATACTCTCCATGCACATATTGCATTCAAATAAACTACTTTTAGATTTCCAACATAGTAACATGAGGATCTAGTACTGCTTAGCCCAAAGTGAAGAATTTCTTGTTAATAAATTTCTCTCGAGTCAACATCCTTCTCTTCGGGGAGTATAATCATAGTTGATGGTTAACACCATAATGTCTAGTCTTTGTACTGATATATTACAGGTTCTTCGTGTCACTAAGATCTTCCCCACTCTACATTAGCCCGCTGATCATTCTTCTTTAACTACTAAATGCAAAGGTTGTCGTGTCGGCCGAGTTCATTTTGGTAGAGAATGAGGATGCTGTTGTAATTCATGCCCTTCAGTGTACTAACTACAATCAGACAAATCACCCCTCAGAGTGTTGCTAGATTAAATTTGGTCACTATTCCACTATGCAGCATGTACCTCTTTTTGATGAAATACTCCATATATCTAGATTACTCATGACAAATGTGATTGCCTCCCTTTAAAATTTTAGGCTTCATCCTCTGCTTTACGTGTCATCTCCTGTGGATTTGTGGCTATTGTATTTATTGGTACACCACAGGTTTTAGACTATGGTATTTTATCTTAGATGCAGGTGACCAAAGAAAATATTTTCTTCCATTCACATCTCCCTTTTCCATTTAACACAAATGTTGATTGTTACCACTACACAATTTTTGAAATATGGGTGGTTGGTACGTGGCTCTGTTTGGGGTAGCTGATGCTAATGGAAAAACTGCTGATCGAATAGAGTTGTTAGAATAGAGCTGTCAAAGAAGCAGTGATGTGAAAGTTTCAGATTGTTTGGAAAGTCCGTGCTGAAGTGTTGGTCGAATAAAACTTTTTCAAATGAACTATTTGGTAGAACAGCTATTTGAAAGTTATTTTTTAACCAAAAATAAACATGACAACACAAGTCACTCAGCAATAGTGCTTATATCAGCAATTTGCAACACAACAATGTATAGTATAAACAAATCATTGTAGTAATTTCTAACACAACATAACACAATTGTTCATAACAATCAAAACAATCCTTCCTACTCTAATGCAATCAAAACAATCCTAGGAAAGCAATAGAGAAAACAATCAAAACAATCCTGGAAGACTCGGCAAACATTTGTTACTATGAACATTTCTATTCAATTATGTAGTTACCCTCAGAGTGAAACTCCCAAATCATAAATAAAACTACCTGCAAGCAAGTGACCACATAAATTCTCCTCCAAGTTAACCTTTCCACAATGGTGCTCGCCCCATCCTTGTGCTTATTAGGTCCTCTGCAGCTATTGTTTGATTTGTAAGTGGATCTTCCTGATGTGATGAACTCAATACTTCCCTAACATGCTTTGTTATCAATACATATAATGCACGGTTGACCGTTTGACAGACAATTGACCGATTAAACTCTAGTAAACAATACATATAACGTTGTGTGGGGGAGATCTGCGAAGGATAACAAGAACAGCCAGAAATATATACCTGATTTGCCATTCGGAGAACATGGTAAAGATCGCAGTTGAGAACATCTCGGAAGGAGAGATTCACTGCTCTCACCACACGGATCCTAAGAAGCCCTAAAACCTTATCTAACATTTTCTCTCTTCCCCTCTGCCACCCGATCTGCAAAGGATGAGGAGATCTGGGATCTGTCGATGATCTGCGATCAACTAGAAGGAGCAAGAGGGAAGAGGAACCCAAGCAACGACGTGAGCGGAGATCTCGGGAGCGGCTATTTGCACAAGAGTGACGATCTGTTTGGGAAAGAGTAGCGACGCGAGCGCGAGGATACACGTATAATGAAAACTGCGCTTTACGTGACGCAGACGCAAGAGCCGGCTCTCTGTTGGAAAGAGCCCTAAAACGCAAGTTTATGAAACACATTGATGGAAAAGTTATCTATTCAAACGGTAAAAAAACAATTCCAACGAATGGAATATAAATTTTCCATCAGCTGGAGCTGTCCCAAGCAAACCCACAATCTCAACACGAACAAGATAAGCTTCATTACATGATTCAAAAAGAGAACATAGAACGACAGAACTCCCCGCGTTGCTTAGCACGTCGCGCTTACAAAACATAGATATGATCCAAAATTATGTAACCCTTCACACGCAAGTCCTTCTTACATGTTGCGCAAAGATCTTATTATCATTCACCTTCTAGGCCCTTCACGGCTCTATAAGAATTGACTGGGCTCGCTCCTGCTTGTGGCTCAACGAGAATTGACTGGGTACTCTCCTGCTTGTAGCTCTACGAGAATTGACTGGGAGCGCTCCCGCTTGTGTCTCCTAACTTCCTAAGCATTGGGATTCATAGTCATATTAATTGCCCGTCGAGGAAAATTGGTCCTGTCTTCAAGAGTGAGAGAAGGAAACTGTTGCAACCTCTCATGATGACATCCAAATAGCATCATACCGATTAAGATCCTTCCATTGAATTAATACCTTGGTGACATACTAGCTGCTCTATCAATCTACCTGCTATACAAAACAATATTTGACTCGTTGGCCTGGCATCTTGTACTCGGATGATCGATCTCACTACTCAAGAGCTTTCTCAGAGATACGAAGACCTTTATGGAATATCTTCTGTTCGTAGTTAATTATGCATTTGTCTTTTATGTATTTTGTCTTATAGTGGAACTCCATCTATATAAGGAGCTTTTAGGAGGGGAGCTTATTTTGGGATCATTTAGGTAGGCTCTCTTGGAGAGAAGGGCGCTTTAGAGGAGCAAACCTCTTAGTGATAGGCAGCGGCTTGTTTCCCAAGTTGTATTCGCTATTTTCATGCAATACAATCTCTTTGTTTGTGTTTGTAGTTCTTGATATAACATAGCTTCTACGTATCTGTGGAGAAACCTCAAACTTTATATACTTTCTCAATAATCAAATACAAGGTATGAATACATATTTATAAGAGGGGGAAAGAGAGAAGAGATCCCTATACAAGATGTGGGACTAAAGAAGAAAGCTAGCTAAAAAGGGCTCCAATATGGGCATCTTTACATGGGCTTTTCCAACACTCCCCCGCAAGCTGGAGCGTACAAGTCGTAGGCACCAAGCTTGGACAGGAACTGATAAAAAAGGGTACTTGATAAGGTTTTTGTGAAGATGTCTGCAACTTGTTCAGTACCAGGAACATGATGTAATTCTATCTTCTTCATTTGAACTTTCTCCCGGATAAAATGACGGTCCATTTCAATATGTTTCGTTCTTTCATGGAAGACTGGATTCTTTGCTATGTGTATAGCTGCTTGGTTGTCGCATAACGGGATGGCGGGTGAGGGAAGTTTAACTCCTAGATCAGTGAGGAGACTCTCAAGCCAAGTAAGCTCAGAGACAGCAAATGTCATCGATCTGTATTCAGCTTCAGCTGAGGACCGAGCTACCACAGCTTGTTTCTTACTCCGCCAGGTAACAAAATGCCCTCCAAAATAGGTACAGAATCCACTGGTTGCCCGCCGATCATCCAAGGAGCCAGCATAATCTGCATCAGAGTACGCAACTAACATTGGAGTAGATGATGAGGTTTTGTATATCAGCCCTTGACCCGGAGCTGTTTTAAGATATCTCAGGATTCGCTCAACGGCTTGAAGATGAGATATTCGAGGGGCATGCATAAACCGGCTGACCACCCCAACAACAAAGGATATATCCAGTCTTGTGACTGTTAAGTAGATCAATTTACCAACCAGACGTCGATAGTATTCCGGATTTTGGAGAGGAAGATCGGTGTCAGAAGTATGAGCACAGCTTATGATTTGCATCCATTGGATTAGTAATGGGCTTGCATCCAGAGTAGCCAGCATCATGTAGGAGATCCAGACAGTACTTCCGTTGGGAGAGGACAAGTCCATCCGGATATCTCGCGATCTCAAGACCAAAGAAGTATCGAAGATGCCTCAAATCTTTTGTCTGAAAGATGGAGCTAAGGTACTACTTGACTGCTTGGATTCCCTTTGAGTCATCTCCAATGATTAAGATGTCATCAACATAAACTAAGAGAAGAACCGTTCATGTTTTCTGATGACGAGTGAACAAAGAGAAGTCTGTCGAGCTCCAAGTAACACCTCTTCTTTTGTCGGATGGGGCGGGCCTCCGGATCCAGGTTGAGGCGGTGGCATGCAACATCTGCATCAATCCCTGGCATGTCCGCCGCACTCCATGCGAAGATGTCGGTGTTCTTTTGGATGCATTCCAGCATCCTTCCCTGGCCCTCCGGGCTCAGCCCTCTGCTGACGCGCACCTTCTCCACCCTTCCTTCCCAAGTGAGAACCTCCATCTCCACTACCTCCTCTGCTTCCTCCAGCCGGGACTGGTCTCCCCACTCGCCCATTGCCCCCTCTCCTGGGGCAAGAGCTTCCTCCTCAGCCTTCTCCACAGCTATCACCTTGACCTGCTCCTCCATCACCTCCTCCGCCACCTCCACACGTGTGCGGACCTCGTCCTCCTCCACCTCCATCTCCTCGGCTCCTCCCACGCCCTTCTGGCTAGACAACTCCTCCATCCTCCTTTACAAATCCTCGGCTCCTCCTTGCCAGGAGATGGAGTTGACCGCGGTCACGTAGCATTCCCTCGTTACCTTGGGGTCTCTCGGACCCGGACCTGGATGCCCTCGACGTTGAACTTGAGGCACTGATGGAACGAGGAGGGCACGCAACGGAAGGCGCTGATGAGGGGCCGTCCGAAGATCGCGTTGTAGCTGCTGGGAGCGTCCACGATGAAGAACCGACAGTTTCTAGACTGGCCCCCTAGGGTAACATGAAGTCCCACTCCTCCTTCAACTTCCTCTCCCCGGAGAATCCGAAGAGAGGACTATCCGAGGCCAACACCCTCCTGACCTCGACCTTCATCGCGTTGAACGCCTTTTTGAAGACGACGTTGACGGACTCTCATTGTCCACGGGGATCCGGAAGACGATAAAATTTTCGATCGCGGCCTGGACTAACAGCGCGTCGCGGAACGAATCCTCGTGATCCGACAAGTCCTTCCGGGAGAAGGTAATCTTCTCTTCTGGGGGCGGGGTTAGGGATGCGGAGACAACGCTCTGACGGTACATGGTGTAGAGACTCGCCTTGCGGGCGGCCTCGACTCCGACCCCCCCCCATGGATCACTCTGATCCCTCCTCGACCTCCGACATCGGCCCGGTCCTCGCACCTGTCCTCCCCTCCAGGCAGGATCTCTTCAATCTGCACCTCCCGACGAGGCTGTTGCTGCTCCCTGGTTCCCCTCAACTCCAGGAACTCCGGGCACGTGGTTGTGACGTCGCCCTCCTCCTGATGGAAATCGCAGTAAGGAAGCTCCACCCTGCCTTCTTGCCTTCTCCTCTGACCTCTCCTCCTCCCCAGGGCTATCGCCATAACCTGATGTTGGTTGGGGAGGGGGGCCTCTGGCCCTGCCTCCAACCTTGAGGGTTGAACTGAACCTGCCCTCCTTGGCGGTGGTCTCCTCCGTGTAAACCTCTTCTCGGGCCCTGGTCCTGCCACTCGGGCTGCCTCCAGCCTAGCCGATTATTCGGCTCCTAGCGACCCCACCTTGGCTGCTGCTGCTACTCCCTCTACCTAGGCTCGGCCCTCCTGGCCTCCTTCCCCTTGCCACCTTCTGGCTCCTCCTCCTCTGCAGCCCACCTGGCTAACTTCCTGGCAAACGCCGGGTTCGAGGCCTCCCCCTGACTTCCCGGGAAGCCCTCTCCATCAGCTCCTCGAACGACATCGGAGGCACCCTTTTCAGCTCCATCCTGAAGAACCCCTGCTGCAGCCCCAGGGTAAAGGCCACCATGAGGGTGTGCCCGGGCATCTCCTGAACCTGGAGGACCTCCTCTTGGAACCTGTCCACAGAGCTCCCCAGAATCTCGTCTACCCTTTGCTTGATGAGGAACAGGGAATCCGACTCCCTCTTCCTCTTCTTTGAAGTGGTGAACCTTAGCAAGAACTCTCGACGCAGATCCTCGAAGCAGTAGATGGAACTGAACGGAAGCTGATGGAACCAATCCCTCGCCTTCTCCTTGAAGGTGATGGCGAAGAGTCGACACTTGAAGGCATCTGATATCTGTCTGATCGACACCACATCCTCGAACCATTGGATGTGCTGAACCAGGAGGGACTCGAACCATTGGATGTGCTGAACCAGATCGTCCCTCCCGGTGTAGTAGGACATCTCCGGCTCACGAAACCCCTCTAGAACCGGAGCAGGTGAGACCAACTGACTGAAGGGGTTTCCATCCCCTACTAGGCGAGCCGGGCGGTCTCGTGCCTCCACCTCGCTGATTCGGCCTGCACTTGCCGAGCCGGGGAACAGATCTCGCCCCGGCAGATCCCGCTCGCCGCCATCCTCTGCTACCTCCTTCTCAGGTCGCCTGACAGGGGTGTTCTCGCCTAGGGCTAGAGCTGCGACAACTGGGACAGCTGGTGTCGAGCACTCGGCGCGAGTGTTGAGTGCGAACATGACGTGGTTCTGCATCTCTTGTTGGAAATCCTCAAACATGCCGAGAGTGGCGTGAGGGGGAGGGGGTGACGAGTCGGCCTGGTCAGAACCTTGCCCTTCGCCTCCAGTCATTGAGCTTGCTAAGGTTTTCGGTGTTGATCACTCTCCACGCTCACCGCACCAAAATGTTGAAATCGGAAACCGGTTTCTTGTGGAGTCTGAACCCTTAGGGAAGGGGTGACCGCACACTTACTTCGCTTAGCAAGCTTGGCTGACCGAAGACTTAGAACTTGAAACTGACCCAAGGCTTCAGCACGGAGGTCCCACCACACACCCGAAAGATCTTAGAGCGTTTCCCCTCCTTAGCCTGTGCTGAGCTAAGGGCACCTCAGAAAGCGCTATAAGACAAGAGAGTAAGAGAACTGTAAAGCTTGCCTTCTGAGGTACCCCTTTGGGCCTATTTATAGTTTTTAAAACCTGGCCTGCAAATAGCATAACTCCGCTGTTCTGAATGGTTACATGCAGCCAAAAGAAGGTCAACTAACAACGAAACTCCGCTGTTCTGAGGAGCTAAGTGCAGACCTAATCACATTTGTCAGACCAAATTAGGTTAACCACATGATATCTGCACCCCACTCATAGGGGGAAATCGGGACCAACTCGCTCTGGGCGGACGTGGCCTGGCTCGCGCAGCTCTCCTCTATCTTTAGGCGAACGCGAGCCTGACTCCTATAGCTCTCCTGCCTCTCGCGCGGAGGCGGACCGATGATCTCAACCGGATGGCCACTGAGGCGAGCGCGAGCTGGCTAGGCTGGCTTGCGCGGCTCGCTCACCTGCCTGGCGGACTCAGAGAAGCTGTCAAAAGCCAGAGAAACTGAGAAGAAATCTGGCTAAGTTTAGGAAGCGTCGACAGGGTGAGCTTCGCTCAACGCTTTAGAAGATGACGTCGAGAGGGCGAGCTTCACTCAACGCCTTAGAAGATGGCGTCGAGAGGGCGAGCTTCACTCAACATCTTAGAAGATGGTGGCAAAAAATCTGTCCTGGCCCGCTCGCCTGCCTGGCGGACCCACTCGGCGAACATTGGGTTGTACAACTGGATTGCTCATACACTGAAATGGAAGTGAAGGCACCGTTACTACCTGAAATGAAAGTAGGTTGAAGGAAAAGGTAGGCGTTGTCTGGACTGGAAGCGATCGAAGACGTCACCCTTGACCTTCGTTTGCAATCGACACTTGAGATAAGGTAAAACAACAAGATATGGTTCTGTGATGGGGTATATGAGGGTCAGGATTAAGATAGGGTTAAGCGATAAGGTATGGGCATTGGACCAGTTGAATGAGGTCGGGATAGGGTTGGACATGTTTCTAGTTCCCTTTGGTTGGACCGGTAGAATTGGGTCAGGATCGCGATCCTGACGATCCTAAGATCTGGATCGTGATCCCAACCGTAAAGGTGCCGATTTAGATCCTGGGTAAGTTCTGAATTGATTTACAAAATCTGGATCATAGGATCGTAAGATCCTACTGTCCAGATTGCGATCCTGATAACCATGGCTCATAATAAGAACTAGTCTTTCGGTGGATGCATGCAACCATTGATGTTTGCCAATGAGATTGAAGTTTGGCAAATATTGAGTCACCCGGTGACATGGTGATATCTTGACGATGTTTGTTGGCCTTTCAAGCCGTGTTGTTGGGCTCAGAGGAACTTGCATTTCAGCTAGCGGAGCGCCTCATTGTGTACTTTTAGATTTGTCGTGAGGGTTGCTACTCCACATTCTCCTCGAAAGAATTGTGGTATAAGGGGTGGAGCACAGTGATGTAGGGTAGACTAGTGGTGCTCGGAAACTATGACTCTAGGTGTGGGTGGAGGGGTGACAGACTAATGTAATTATAAATGTAATGCAATGATCGGTATTTGACAAATAATTTAACCAATGTAAATTTTAGCACCACACAAATAATTGAAATAAAAGAGAGAAATAATTATTTTCAGCAATTGGGCAACGGCTTCCTCCGCGCGGAGGGCCTAAGCAAGCGGCGGCGATTAATTCCACAAACAAATATTAGCGTAAAAGTACAACTACCAAACTATGATCACAACACAAATATAGATAAACAACCAAGTGCAAATGTCAAATACAAACACAATACCACGAGATACTCACGATGCAGTGGGCTGATCCGAGGTGGTGGAGAAGTGAGGGACCGGATGCAAAATGAGCGATCGGAGGTGGAACCGGTGGAGCGGTGGCGGTGAGGTGGCTGTCCAAGGCGGAAAATAGGAGAAACGGGCCGGAAATGGAAAGATCCGGTGATGCACCCTGCGGTGCATCGTAATATTTTATCGTATTTATTTATATACCACATTTATGTATTTGTTTCATGTTATGTACTTGTTTTATTGTCCGGCTCATCGACTTGACCACCCGATGAGATCTTAAATAAATGAGTCCGGTATTAATAGTAGTAGGACAGGAACGGCAAGCCCAACATTAATTAAAAAGGTGCATGATTGGAAACATTTCAAATTTAAAAAGTGTCTTGCATGATTTTAGGACATAGTTTGGAAACATTTCGAATTTTAAAAAAGTGTCTTGAATGGAAGATTCTATTTTTTGGAAAGAGAATTAAGAGAGGGATATTTCTTGCCCAAAATGGAGAGATATTTTTAGCACATGAATGGAAGATTTTATCTTTTGGAAAGAGAATTAAGAGAGGGATATCTCTTGCCCAAAATGGAGAGATATTCCAGCCAGCTTATAAATTCCATGGTCATGTGCAGTGAGAGGAGGTCGGACAGAGTTTAGAACGGGAATCCCGGTTCTTTGCTCATTGCCGACAACCACTTCACCGCACGTATCGCCAACATCGCTCAGTTCGGAGAAGCGCCACCGCCTGGAAGCCCGTGCGCGAACATACGCCGGAAGTCCTAGCCCTGTCATCGCTAGCCCGCGCCGGCGCCTCTTTGCCTGCCCGAATAGTTTGCAAACGGACCGTCGTCGACTTCGGAATCTGCTTCCGACGGTCCGGCCTGTTCACGCCGTCGACTTCAACCCGTATCCGGCCGATAGATCTTGGGGCCACTGTTCCTGTGCGGGACCGATTGGAATTGGGCTCGCTTCTGCCGCCGTTTGGTATACCGGTCACTCCTTTTTCTTAGTATTGTTTCATGCATTTCATTTAATTACACTTGGGCTTGCCGTTGCGTTCTCCTTATTATTAATATCGTTATTCATAAATTGTTGAATGTTATTCATGTTTGTGGCCGTATAAATCTTGTAACGGATCCGAACCGTAAGGCGCGAAGAAGTTTCACTCGAACGCAAATTAATAAACTTTTAACGTCCAAAGCGACGAGCTTGGTTTTCGCGCTCGAAAATTCAGTTTTGTTTGGCCAACTCGGCTCTCATTTTCAAATTAATTTTTAATACAAATCTGGGTTACATCAGTTTGGTATCAGAGGAAGTCGATTCACTCCTATCGTGAGTCAATCGATCCGATTTGTCTAAAAAAAATATATATTTTTATTTATTGACAAAAAAAAAGAGATCTAAAAAAAAATTTATTTATTGTCTTTAAAAAAAAAAGATATATATATATATATATGATTTTCGTAAATAAATTAAGTATTTTTCTCCCACTCGGGAAAGCTCTCTAAAAAAAAATTTTTAAAAATTTAAATTTTATTTAAATCTATTTTCAAATATTTTAATGGAAAAACGAGTCGATCAGTTAGAAAACAGCGTAGGAGATTTGGCTCGACGCATGAGTGAATTAATGAAAACAGTCGAGACGCTCACCACCGGTATGGGTAGTGTCACACATATCATGAACGGATTACGCACTTCGGTTAATAATATCGAAGCAACTTTGCACGTCAATCGAACACCGGCCCCAGTGGTCGAAATCGACCCTGACCATAGACCTCGGGAACTCGTACGCCCCGATCCGTAAGGCCATAACGAACCACGACACCAACCCCGTTGGGATGTGGGAATCAAGTTGGACGTGGGTGATTTTGAAGGGCGAATAGAGCCCGAGAGTTGCCTTGAATGGTGTGAACGGATGGATCGTTTCCTCGCTTGGAAGCAATTGCCCCAAGCTAGGCAAGTTGAGTATGTCACGCTTAGACTTAAAGGATCCGCATTAGTTTGGTGGGGACAACTAGAACGGTCTAGGTTCAATTTAGGTATGCCCCCGATCACAACATGGAACGATTTCAAAACTCAACTGCGTAAGAGATACGTTCCGTCTGATTACATGCAAACCCTGTATCGTAGGTTCCATAATCTACGACAGGACAAATTATCCGTCGATGAGTACACAAACGAGTTCCTAGTCCTGCAGTCTCGCCTCGACCTCCGAGAGGACGATGACATGATCGTTTCCCGTTATCTGAACGGGCTACGCTACTCCATTCGAGATCAGTTGGAACTCCTTGATTATAAGGATTTAGGAGAGGTTACGAGTCGCGCACGTAGAGTAGAGACACTGCAGAAACGCACATCTGGAAATAAGACTACTGATAAGTCCCACCCGACTCACACTTTCACCCCTGCCGGGTCCTCTCGACCGGTAGCGTCCACGAGCACCCCATCACTCCCTGCCCCTCCCAACAAGGGCAAGGAGATTGTAGGCACTAGACCCCAGCCTGGGACGTTTAGATGTTTTAAGTGTATGGAGCCGGGTCATAAGTCTTCTGAGTGTCCGCGACGCCACTTCGTTGCCATCGTCGATTCTGAGAGTGGGTCAGAACCTGAGTATGGAGTATTCCTTAGTGAATCCCAGACTGATCCAACCCCCGAGACTAAGTTAGAGGGTGAGTACGAAGTTGAGGGAGAACAACCTGAGCAGTTAGTGTGTGTTCTCCAACATAGTCTCCTATCCCCCAAAACATCTACTGACAACGACTGGTTGAGAAACAACATCTTTCGTACCACCGCACGTATACAAGGGCAGTTCTGCTCCATCATTATAGACAGCGGTAGTATGGAGAACTTTGTTTCTCAACGCATGGTTGAAAAGCTGAAATTAAAAATGCAGCCCTTAGGAAAGCCCTATAGTCTGTCATGGGTCACTAGTAGCACTACCATTCCTATCACGCACCAGTGTCTCGTAGAGTTTTCCATAGGCAGTACATATCAGGACGCTGTATGGTGTCATGTAGCTACTATCGAGGTATGCCACATCTTGCTGGGACGACCTTGGCAGTACGATAGGCACGTAGTTCATGATGGTGTGAAGAACTCTCACTCCTTCGAGCGCAATGGTCGCAAGATCGTTCTTCTCCCCCCAAAGAATGGCCTTGTTCCCAGAGCCCCCGAGAGGACTTCACCCCCTTCTACCACCGTCTCCGCGATGTCCTTTCCCTCCGCCACCATGTTACTGACTGGGTCCCAATTCCAGGAGGAGATGAAGGATAGTGAGGTCGTCTATATGTTATCAGGTATCGACACCACCCCCGCTACATTAGACATCCCTAGTACGGTGCGTCCCCTCATAGAGTTCTCTGAGATCATGCCAGAGGAGCTTCCCGATCAGCTTCCCCCGATGAGGGACATACAACACTGCATAGACCTCATCCCAGGCGTTAGCTTACCTCATTTGCCCCACTACCGCATGAGTCCGAAAGAGCACGAGGAACTACATAGGCAGGTGACCGATCTGATTTCAAAGGGTCACGTTAGGGAGAGTATGAGTCCGTGCGCCGTCCCCGCACTTCTAGTTCCTAAGAAAGATGGGACATGGCGTATGTGTGTGGATAGTCGAGCGATTAATAAAATCACGATCAAGTATCGCTTTCCGATTCCCCGATTGGATGACATGCTAGATATGCTCAGTGGATCCCGCGTATTTTCAAAGATTGACTTAAAAAGTGGATACCACCAGATTAGAATTCGACCTGGGGACGAATGGAAAACCGCGTTTAAAACCAAGGAGGGATTGTACGAGTGGCTAGTGATGCCTTTTGGGCTCTCCAATGCTCCCAGCACATTTATGCGTGTGATGAATCAAGTGCTTAGGCCACTCATAGGAGTTTGCGTAGTGGTGTACTTTGACGATATTTTAATTTATAGCCTTGATCAAAATCAGCACATGATTCATCTTAGGCAGGTCTTAGATATACTACGTGAAAATAAATTATATATAAATTTGAAGAAATGCACGTTTTTGACTGATAGCCTGACCTTCTTAGGATATATCGTTTCTTCTGAGGGCATTAGAGTTGACAGAGAGAAGGTCAAGGCGATAGAATCCTGGCCTAGCCCTAGGACGATTACTGAGGCTCGAGGATTCCACGGGCTAGCGTCTTTTTATCGACGATTTATTCGAAACTTTAGCACCTTGATAGCACCTGTGACTGATTGTCTTAAAAAGGGTTTGTTTATTTGGACTGAGGAAGCCGAGGGAGCATTTCTTTTGGTTAAAGAGAGACTCACGAGTGCACCAGTATTAGCGCTGCCTGATTTTGAGAAAATTTTTGAAGTTGACTGTGACGCATCGATCATAGGCATTGGCGCAGTTTTGAGTCAGGAGGGTCGCCCCATTGCATTCTTTAGTGAGAAGTTGAACGAGGCCAAGACCAGATATTCCACGTACGACTTAGAGTTTTACGCTATCGTTCAAGCCCTCCGTCATTGGAGACACTACCTGATTCAGCGCGAGTTTGTGTTGAACACTGATCATGAGGCTCTGAAGCATCTGAACTCCCAAAAGGAGATCAGGCGTCATGCCAAGTGGGCTGCTTACCTGCAGGAGTTCACGTTTCACTTGAAGCACAAACCCGGAGTCACGAACCGCGTAGCCGACGCCCTTAGTCGCCGCACACATTTATTAGTCACCCTGCAGCCGTGCATTATTGATTTAGATTCACAACGCGACCTATACGCCACTGATCCGTTCTTTCACGATATTTGGAGCTCATGTCAACACAGTGGGACTGATCCCACCACACAGTACGTCGTCAATGAGGGTTATCTGTTTAGGGGCACGCGCCTTTGCATCTGCGAAGGACCGCTTCGAGAGACATTACTTAGGGAGCTCCACTTGTCTGGGTTAGGTGGACACGTAGGTCAATCTAAATTATTAGATCTCGCCAGCGCTCGTTACTATTGGCCACATATGAAGCGAGATGTCACTGAGTTCGTCAGACACTGCACCACGTGTCAGTTGTATAAGGGGCATGCTCAAAACACCGGATTATACACTCCCTTACCGATACCTGAGCGACCATGGGATGATATCTCGATGGACTTCGTGGTAGGACTTCCTCGCACCAAGAGGAAGGTCGATTCTATTTTTGTAGTTGTCGATCGATTTTCGAAGATGGCACATTTCATTCCGTGTAGAAAAACGTCTAGTGCTGTACACGTTGCCGAGCTTTTTTTTAAAGAAATCGTTAGACTGCACGGAATTCCTAAGTCCATCACTTCTGATAGGGACACTCGTTTTATGGGATATTTTTGGAAAACATTGTGGGCCCGACTAGGCACTAAACTCGAATTTAGTAGCGCATACCACCCTCAGACCGATGGACAGACTGAGGTTGTTAATAGGAGTTTGGGGAATCTTCTTAGGTGTTTGACTGGGGAGAATCCAAAACAATGGGACCTTATACTGCCACAAGCTGAATTTGCATTTAATAATTCTACTAATCGCTCCACAGCTAAATCTCCTTTCGAGATTGTCTACGGATTCCCCATACCACATCTACTTGATCGCCACTCTCTTCCGACTCATGAACGTATTTCTTTTGATGCGCAAGCACATGTTGATTATTTAAAGGACTTGCATAAAACTATTACTAATAAATTGCGAGCGACTTCTGAAAAATATAAATCCATGGCCGATCGACATCGCCGGGAGTTATCTTTTTCAGAAGGAGATTGGGTGTTTGCTTATTTCAGGAAACAGAGATTCACTCCGGGCACTTACCATAAGCTACAGCAGAAGAAGTTTGGCCCATTCCAAATTCGGAAACGCATCGGGGAGAATGCTTACCTCCTAGATTTGCCCGTTGAATTCGGAACCTCCCCGATATTTAACGTGGCCGATCTGACACTGTTCTATGGAGATCCACCCAGTTCCAGTCCGAGCCCACCTATGGCAGCCCCGGATATTCCTCCCGACTTGGCGCCAGTACAGACTCCCACCACTGAGAAGATCGATCAGGTTCTTGATGTACGAGAATTTCGTACTCGCCATGGGACTTATCAGCGCTACTTGGTCTCCTGGCAAGGACGAGACCTTACCGACAGCTCTTGGATCAGCACTGACGAACTACGCCGCCGCCGCCCAGATCTCTCTATTGCTAGTTTTTACGAATTCTCGACGGGGTCGAGCCCTTTTAACCCTGGGGGAATTGATGCACCCTGCGGTGCATCGTAATATTTTATCGTATTTATTTATATACCGCATTTATGTATTTGTTTCATGTTATGTACTTGTTTTATTGTCCGGCTCATCGGCTTGACCACCCGATGAGATCTTAAATAAATGAGTCCGGTATTAATAGTAGTAGGACAGGAACGGCAAGCCCAACATTAATTAAAAAGGTGCATGATTGGAAACATTTCAAATTTAAAAAGTGTCTTGCATGATTTTAGGACATAGTTTGGAAACATTTCGAATTTTAAAAAAGTGTCTTGAATGGAAGATTCTATTTTTTGGAAAGAGAATTAAGAGAGGGATATTTCTTGCCCAAAATGGAGAGATATTTTTAGCACATGAATGGAAGATTTTATCTTTTGGAAAGAGAATTAAGAGAGGGATATCTCTTGCCCAAAATGGAGAGATATTCCAGCCAGCTTATAAATTCCATGGTCATGTGCAGTGAGAGGAGGTCGGACAGAGTTTAGAACGGGAATCCCGGTTCTTTGCTCATTGCCGACAACCACTTCACCGCACGTATCGCCAACATCGCTCAGTTCGGAGAAGCGCCACCGCATGGAAGCCCGTGCGCGAACATACGTCGGAAGTCCTAGCCCTGTCATCGCTAGCCCGCGCCGGCGCCTCTTTGCCTGCCCGAATAGTTTGCAAACGGACCGTCGTCGACTTCGGAATCTGCTTCCGACGGTCCGGCCTGTTCACGCCGTCGACTTCAACCCGTATCCGGCCGATAGATCTTGGGGCCACTGTTCCTGTGCGGGACCGATTGGAATTGGGCTCGCTTCTGCCGCCGTTTGGTATACCGGTCACTCTTTTTTCTTAGTATTGTTTCATGCACTTCATTTAATTACACTTGGGCTTGCCGTTGCGTTCTCCTTATTATTAATATCGTTATTCATAAATTGTTGAATGTTATTCATGTTTGTGGCCGTATAAATCTCGTAACGGATCCGAACCGTAAGGCGCGAAAAAGTTTCACTCGAACGCAAATTAATAAACTTTTAACGTCCAAAGCGACGAGCTTGGTTTTCGCGCTCGAAAATTCAGTTTTGTTTGGCCAACTCGGCTCTCATTTTCGAATTAATTTTTAATACAAATCTGGGTTACATCATTCGGCCACTAGGGAATAGATCCGGGCGTAGGTGGATAGATCCGGTATTTTACGGCGGATCCGGGCTACGGGAAGAGGAATACTGTTGAAAATGATGGATCGGAGGGTGGTAGCACTAGATCAAAATAGATCTAGGGTTTTCGGAGCGGCGGGAGGTGGATCCACGGAGGGGAAAGGGAAGGAGTGGCCGGCTAGGGTTGGAAATCCCTTGGAGTGGCCAGTTTGGGTGAGGTAAGGCAGCGGTGGAGTGCTGGCAGCAAGCCGCTGCCTGCACAAGGAAGTGAGGGGGGCGGCGGAACAGGCAAGGGGAAACAGTAATACAAGGGGAATAGGAAGGTTAATGAAACTTTAGGAAATGAATAGTGCTTTTGATTTTTGAACAGTGATGTGAATAGAAACAATTTTCTGATGATGGAAAATGATGGATGGGGAGGAGTTTGGCGGCCTAGGAGTCGTCACCTAGGGTTCCATGGCGTCGGCACCGGGAAGGGATCGCTGAAATCCGGGAATACTTCTCCAAATTCTGCAATGGTCTCAAATCAGCCCCCTAGCATCCTATTTATAAAAAAACACAAACTAGGGCATCCCCATCAACGGCTATGATTGGCCGGTGGGTTAGCCCTTAAAATACATCAAAATAAACTCAAAAAATATAAAGTAATATAGCATTTTGACTCGCGGCGACGTCCCCGACGCAACCGCAGAGTCCGATCGGCGATCCGGGCACGCCATATATGGAAAGTTGCCAAATCAGCCCCGAACGAGCCCAAAATGCGTCCTCGTCTCTGCTCCGCATCACACAGCCCACACAATTTGAAATGGAGAACTCTTTGTCGTTGTTAAAAGGTGTTGTATGAAAATTCTGCCCATGGAATCTACATGCCCCAATGTCGTGGTTGGTCCACCTCAATACTTTGTTATTTCTCAAACATACAGTTGCAGTTTAGAACCTCGGTTGATCATTTGTTTTTGGATGATATTTATAGTTCGGACAGAGATTTGTACATTGGAGCTTAGACAACTTCTACCAAAAGTTGTTCA
The DNA here is from genome assembly GCA_039513925.1 of Platanthera zijinensis. NCBI lineage: Eukaryota > Viridiplantae > Streptophyta > Magnoliopsida > Asparagales > Orchidaceae > Platanthera > Platanthera zijinensis. The sequence continues at coordinate 25,720,502 of CM077090.1, forward strand.
TGAAGATCGGTCTCAGCTGTTAACACTCAAGTGTGGATACCCATGGATACATACAACCTCACCTATGAAGACATGACCCACAGTCATCCATGTGTAAGGGTAGTGTACGGGAGCAGAGTGCTCGTATTTGGACAAGCGATCAACTACCACTAGGATGTAGCCAAACCCCATAGGACTTGGGTAGATGAGTAATGAGATTCATCGCAATATCCTCCCAAATCTCCTTGAAACAAGCAGCGATTGGAGCAACCTGGCTGGTGCCAAAGCCATGTGCTTTTCTAGCATATCAAGTAGGTTGTCCACGTATTGCTGCACAATCTTCAACATTTGGCGCAAATACAAGGAGGTCGTGAAGCTGCGGTAGGCTCAAAAGGCATTCATATTGCCCCCACAAGCTGTGGAGTGGAACTCCTGAAGTAATCTGAAATCCAGTCCCAGTGGTCGGCCACCACCAGACGGTCTCGGTATTGCAGTTTTCCCTATATAGGCGGAACAGTGGCTTGGAGGAAAAATCACTGTGGAGATCAGAAATGAAGGCGACGTTGTGAATGCCCCGGTGAACCTTAATGGAAATGACATCAACATCGTACCAATGCATGTGTGACATCACAAAGGAAGGGAACTTCTCACTGTCGAATAAGTTTTTTTTTTTTGCTCAAGGCGCTTCCTTGTACTTGATGGGAGAATTGTACCTCAGGAGCTTTACAGTCCACAACTGTTGGTTCATGGTGATGATCTTTTACTCAAGCAAATATCGTAATCTTTGGTTGTTGAAGCGAACAATGAAATGGTTCCCCGGTAAGTATGGACCCCAATAATGGGGGAGGACAAGTGCACACAACTCCGTTAATTTGATGCACTGCCTACATACACTCAAAGGTGTTCTCGGGTGACACTTGTCATGGTGCAGTATGAGTTTTTCTTTCAACATCACCCATGCCATCTCAACCAGAGGAGCCAACACATCCTGTCTAGGTTGGAGTCATCCATGTAAATCCTCCCTGGTGGAATTTTACTCGCCTCAAGAATGATGTGTAACTCAAACTACTGCTCAACACTGACAATCCGACACCATCTAATATTCATCAAACAAGGGAACCTCCACTTGACATGATTGACTTAGGTTCCGTTTGGGAGGACTTATTTTCACCGGTCAAGCGGTCATGACTCATGACCGCATGAATCAGGACTTATTTAAGTCCTGATTCATGCGGTCATGACCTTTTGACCGGTGAAAATAAGTCCTCCCAAACGGAGCCTTAGTTATTAAATACTCAAGGCGCATCAAGCGTAAAAATGTCACGGTGAAGGTAAGACACAACCCCATCCCATTTTAAATAATTACCATCAATCATCAAGTCTCTTTTCAATCAAATTCTTCGTTCATTCCTTACATTAACCATTCATTACTATCGTCTACATCTCTTAAGAAATGAGATCAATGTGACCCACTTTCATAATATCAAGGCCTTAAAGATCGAATATATTTCACAAATACTAAATCATTCAAATGTTGTTGAGCTATTATATTATATATATTTTTTTCTTTCTATAAAAAATAGTTTTACAACATGAACCTCACCCCCGTGTGGTTGTCCCCCCTTTATACTCTAAAGGTGCAAAAGAGGCGTGCGCCAAGTCTAGGCGCATACCTCTGAATTTGATGAATCTTGAAACTTAGGCATGATTGAGATGCACCTTCAACTAGGGATTGGAACAATACTATCTGATATTGTATTGTAATTTTGAGAATAAACAATATAATATATTGATATTGTAATGCTAACAATACAATATATTGGTATTGCAATGTTAGCAATACAATATATTGTATTGTAAATGCTAGAAATGCAATTACAATGTATTGTAATTTTTTCAAAAGTTTCAAACAGATAATATAATATAACATTTCTAAGGTTTCAAAATCCAGTATTCAAAATAACAAACAGACAATATAATATAACATTTCAGAGATTCAACTCTTCATCATCGTCACTTTGGTTTTCATCGACCTCTGACCGATCTCCCATAATCATGTGGCTGAGATTCATCTAATGATTCTAATACAAAAGATTGGGAGGTGCGGCTGTAATCAAATCAAGTGGTTGTAAATGAATTGAAAAAAAAAATTGAGAGGTGCGGCTGCACCTCTAGGCTCTAGCTCATAAGTCTTTTTTTGTATTTTTGTTATATATATATTATATATTTTTAAAATTTTAAATTTACAATATTATTGTCAATATATTGTTATTGTCAAAATAACAATACAATATATTGTCATTGTAAATTAGACAATACAATATATTGCTTACAATATATTTCCCATAAATATATTATTTCCAATCCTTACCTTCAACATAGCTGTAAGTGTGGGTGAATTTAGATTTGGGAAACATCGCCACAGGGTTTAGCCGTGCTGCTAAGGTCCGTTAGATCATTAGGCACAAAATCAGTTGTCGGAGTTTGGTTGTAGAGGGTTGAGTTTTGCCTTAGCAAAATATTTGAAGGATGTCTGTTAAGGAGGACCCGGCCACCTCCATGTGAGGAGAGAGATTGCATATAGATTTCTCCGCCTCTTCATGACAATCAGCCCTGGTGCGCTTCATGGGTATTTATCAGAATACAGGTGGAGGCCGGTTGGCAGATCATGTAGCTCCCAAAGTGACATCGGTTTACATAAAAAAAAAACGTTGATTGCATTAGAGAGTTGTCGGCCGAGTTCCGGTGGTGTCGAAGGAGTTGGTGAGCGGCATGGTCGGCCGCTGGAATTGAAGGTTTTGAACGGTCAAGGTTATGTCGAAGATTGTCCTAGATGTTGCGCACACAAGATGTCCGAGCCACGCGTTACATCGGTGACATGTGAACGCTGCCTTCGCAAGTATCGCTTGGATCATCGATCAAATTTCGTCCCAAGCTGGTGGCTAAAGTGAGTACTTGAAGGAAATGAAACTCAAATGACAAGTCCCCTGTTCTAGGTTTAGGCCAAGGTAGAGCGGCGGCTAGGACCAAGTAGATACGATCTCGGCAGAACAAGTTATGTTTCATTGCATGATTCAAAAAAGAGAGCATACAATTGAGCTCCTCACGAGTCACGCCGCCAATTTTTCGCGTGCTTACAAAACACTGATATGATCAAAGATGTCATAACCTTTCCCTCACCACCCCTTGCACGAGTTTACACGTTGTGCAGAGGACACAACTACACTTCACCTTCTAAGCCCATCGCGGCTCTCCCTGATTAAACCTGCATGATCAGATGCGCTCCCACATGTTCCTGGCTATAGGGTCATTTTCTGCTATCTCGCCTCTAAATTTGCTTAATTATAGGGTCATGCCCAAAAAGCACCCCCCACCCCGGAAAATTTATTCCAAAGGGATTGTTTGTTGCATGTAAACTTATATGAGATATTTTTGTAATTTCAAAAGTAAGAGGAGTGCAAGCTGTACTTCTGCTAACTTCCAGGGGAAGTTTAGTAATTATTCCTATTATATTTATTTATCTATTGTACATAGTTTGCTAAATTACAGTTTTCGCCCCCTCTTCTTTTTGTATTATTTTTTTCATCCATTTTTTTGTAGATAGGAATCTAAATTATCTTCCTTTAGATGGATCTAAAATGTCAACTCTTCTTTTAGAACTTTCTTTCTGTGACATCCTCTGCAGTCCTGATTATGGAGAGTATGTTACAGCTTCTGCTTACTGCAGTTTTGCTAACTCATGTATGAAATATTGCTGGTGGAATTTTTTGATAAATGGATATAGCAGTAGGATAGTTAAACTAGGGCTCCATTTGGTTCGGCGGTGGCGGGTCGATCCAGCGGGTGGAAACGGAGTGTTCGAACCGGAGGGGGGAGGTGGGTGCTCCAAACGGAGCCTTTTGGGGCGTTTCTCAAGGCGGGCGGGTGGAAACGGAGCAAATGCCGCCGGAGGTTCATTTGTTTACCCTCCTTCCGGCGGCGTTTGCCCAAAACAGAGCAGCGAAACGCCCAAACAAATAGAGCCTAGGCTTATTTGATAATTTTAAAGTTACATCATACTCGAGTTTTTTCGAATTCGTCTTCATCTTCATCATTGGACTTATCGTAATTATTAGGATTCCGTTAATTTTCTCTGTTACAAAATAGATGTTGTTTATGGTGCTAACATAACTATTACAGAAGAATCATGTGTAACGGTGGAATGTTCGGGAGGACGCATGTCAAGAAGCTTGACTCTGGAACAAGCGACTGACACGATACTCTTCTGCAGTTCCATCATCCACGACCTAGCCTACAAAGCAGCGACAATTGGCATGGAAAAGGAACAGGAACCGCCGCCTCCAACCCTAACGTTCGTCGGCCGGCCCATCCCCGACCTAAGGGAATCAGCGAGAATGCCCTTCGACCGCACGCCAAGGTCACAGAAGTTCAGAAGAAAGAGAATCGAGTCTCCGACAAAGTCGCCTGCTAAAGAAGAACTGAAGAACGATGAGCGTGCGAAGGAATTCGCAGCTCCAAGTATCGAAATTCCGAGCAAGGTCGACGCCGTAAAGCCTGCGAAGTTAGAGTCAAAGTGCAATTGCGTCGTGATGTAGCGCTGTCTCCGAGAAATCTTCACGGTTTATATATATACACGCTCCGCCGATTCGAGTGAAGTCGGTGTTGTTCCTTTCTTTGATTCATCAACGTGCTTATATAAAGTTGTGATATTGAGGCGACCGATTCGTTCGATAGAGGAGCTCCGGTTGCCGGCCAATTGTCATGGGTGTTTGCAAAATTTATTTATTTATCGCCTTTTTGGGATGATGTTTTCTTCATTGATGTGCAGTAAGTTGGTTTCAGGGGGGAAATGCCTGCAGTTTGAGCTGTTCATTTGTAAATGATCTTTTGTATTTGTTATTTTGTGCATTATTACTATTGTTGAGAAGTATCAATGAGAATTTTATATTAAAGGATCGATTACTCTAAAAAAAGGTATTTATGCGAATACATTTGAGTTTCGAGGCGCGGGCGCAATGATTTCTCCATTTGTAACCATTTTGTTCACAGCTTAGCGAAAAATGCAGATCGTGGCTTTGTTTTCCTTGCGGGCGGATTTAGGTTTCGTAGTCTTTTAGCTCTTTCTTTGGAACTCCGCGTAGCGTGAGAGTGCATTTGATATGCAGCTCTCAATCTGGGGATTCACTGATTGGTGATCCAAGTTGATTCCATGATTACTATTAATAAAACAGGAAGATAATGGGTCTACAATTTAGTAAAATTCGACTAAAACAGGAAGATAATGTTAAGGTGATTGGAACATGTATATATTTTTAATTATTTCATTGGGTTGTTGTGGTGGCTCTCGAAGATCCAAGATTGCTCATGGCTCGAGTTTTGATTTGGATTGCCCCCGGATCCGATAAAGTTGGCTACTCTAATTGAATACTTCAAAAAAAAAATTGCAGATCAATTTTAGCTACGTGCAAATCAGGTTAAGTACAAATCAAACTTAAAAAAAATCATAAAAATTTGTGAATCTGTAAAAGGCCGATCTACACGTAGCTGTATTTGCACTTTTTTTTAAAAGCGCGGCTTGCATATTAGCCAAAACTTGTATGCACATAAAATTTACTATATTTAATGATGTGCCAAATTAGCCTGGTAGTAATTTAGGGTGATTAGATTTAGATATGTCTATCCCATTTTGCGCAGCGCTTCTTGGCGGCTTGAGAGTCCACGCTTGTTTTCTGCCTTAGGCCCGGTTTGGAACTGTGGTGACGGTCATGAATATGGGGGTTAAATTGTCATTCGTTAACACCAACCTACAGAATTTCATTCACTTTTATGTTCAAACGGATAATGTTTGTCAGGTGATTTTAACGAATGACGATTTAACTCATGCGTTTATGACCGTCACAACCGTGCCAAACAGAGTCTTAAGTGTCAACTCTCCGCACCATTTCTTCACTTTTGCGTCTTTTCTATCCTTCTGCATCTCAACTCCACTCGCCTCTTTTCTATGACTCCACTCTCGTGATGTAGTAATTGTTATATACTGGTAGTGTTCCCTCCTCTGGGAGCGGGTGAGATCCAAACCGTCTAGCCTTCAATCCAACGTTTGTGCTTTACAATAATAAAAAAAAACAAGCAAAACCTGTTTTTAAAGCTCCATCGGACGGCTCCTGCGCTACCCGCGCTCCCTCCTCTGGGAGGGGGTAGCGCAGGAAAAAATTATTTTCGTGATGCCGCCTGTTGTTTTAGGGCCGCGAATCGGTAACTCCCATATACGTATGCAAAAATACAGGTTGCACCAATCTTTCTTTTGAAATTACAAAAAACTTCATTTTTCTTATTAGGAATTTTAATATATAAAGGCTAATGAGCAAGTTGCAACAAATAATTTAGATGTATTAACTAGGGCTTAGCAGACCACTGACCTCCTGAAATTGTGCCTGTGATTCAATCTGAAGATGCTTCAGGGGGAGCGCGGATTTGGTACGAGTAACACGCTTCTCATATGTGTGAGATGTGTATTTGCGGTAGTATCTTGATTTCAACAGCCAGATCTCGATCGAATCTGCTGGAGAAACAACCGTATGTACCAGCGAAATAGATATGGCTGGATCTCTGCCGTTGAAATCCAAATAAAAGACAGATCCTGCGGCTGCGCTTCTCGCACCTATTAATAGGTGGGTTACTAAAAAAAACTCGAGAGGAAAAGTGGACAGAAAAAGAGCTCCAATGTGGGGACCACTTCATTATTATAAATATTGCAATAAACTAAAATATTATGATCACTTTCTTCGGCTTCGGTTTGGGGGACTTATTTTCACCAGTGAAACTGTTACGATCGCATGAACCACACCTTAATCAAGATTCGGTTCATGTGATCGTAACCACTTGAACGATGAAAATAAGTTCCCCCCCCCTAAACGGAGCCTTCATCTAGCAGATGTACCTCAAACTAGGAGAACCTTGCTGGCTTCAGGAATCAGATGTACCTCAAACTACTGCTCAATGCAGACAATCCAGCCCAAAAAAACAAGGGGACCTTCACTCACTATGGTAAAAGGTTTAGATTGGCCTTAACTGAAGATTCAAAGGATGTTTGTTAAGAAGTATACGGACACCTCCATGTGAGAAGAGAAATTGCGCATAAATCACTCCGTCTCTTCAAGACGAGTATCCATAACCCGCTTCAAGGTCAGTCACGGGAACAATACAATGGTGGAGGTTAGCCTGCGGACCTTGCTGCTCCTAAAGCGACGCCGCAATCCATTTGAGAAAATGTTGGTTTGTGTTTGAGAGTCGTCAGCCTTGGGCTATTGGCGTCCGGGGAGTTGACGAGCAGCATTGTCGAAGGGATATCGTCGAGAAATCTACTGGTCAAACCAAGTTGATACGATCTTGTCACGAACAACATAAGTTTCACTGCACGAGTCATAAAAGAAAACACACAACAATGGAGCTCCTCAAGCCGCCTTTCGCCCGGGGCTTACAAAACATTGGTATGATCAAAGGATGCCTTTAACCTTCCCTCGCCACTCCGTATATAGGAGTTCACATGTCGCGAAAAGACCTTACTACCCTTTTATGTGAAACTACAATATAGTTGTGTCTTGCTCAATGCCTAGTCATATATGACTCCATTTGGCATGGTGGTGGCAATCATAGACGCATGGGTTAAATCGTCATTCGTTAAGGATCGCCTAACAAACATCATCCGTTTGAACATAAAGGTGGATGAAATTTCTTAGGTAGGCGTTAACGAATGACGATTTAACCCCTCATGTTCATAATCGCCGCCACCATGTCAAACGGAGCCATAAATTCACATTCCCCGCTTGCACGGGAGGCGGAGCTTTCGGCGAAATTGAACTAGGTTTTTAGGGTGAACATATTTTTTGTGGGCGAGAATAAACTTTTATCGTGTGCTATTAACATTGCTCAGAAAATAATATAGTGGGTGGACAAATGGAGGTTACTTATTAGATGTCGCGGATATGATGATTTTTCTCTATGTGCAGTTGACTATTTGAAAATTTTTGTCCTTTATGGGAGGTTACTTGGGATCCGTTTGGCAAATGGAGGTGACTTCTGATTATTTTTAAGTGAAGGAGTAAAAAATTCACTTCATTGTCGCATTGCGCGGTTACTTGGGATCCGTTTGGACTTTTCGGTCGTTGAGTTTGACCAAAAATGTTATTGTCATAAAATATATGTTTGGCATGATAACGGTTATGACCATCGTATCAAGATTCTCTTCATTTGAATCCAAATGGATAGTATTTATTTTACAATTTAGATTAATTTGTGGCTTATTCGACGAGTTCATTAATCTTATTCTTTGTTATGAAATCCGAACTGATTTTTTGCCGTCGCGGAACGTGCAATGCAATAACAATAGCCGCAAAATACGAGAGAAAAATAATGCAGTAAAAATAAATAAGTACAGACGACACAGAGATTCACGTGGTTCGGAGAAAAGCTCCTACATTCAGGGGGAGAGCACCGGAGAACGATCACTATAATCAGGAGCAATGTTTACAACAATAATGAAATAGAACCTGGTCGGTCAAAACTGAGCATACACAGTAAGTTTCCATCGCTGCTTATGGCCTAGATAAGGGCACTTCGCCGAGAATCGCTAGAAATGAGCCCTCTCCGCCTCTAACGGATATGCAGTAGCAAAGGTTTCGACAAACAGTCCTTCGCAAAGGCGAAGATCCTTCTGAGAGAACGGTGGATTCGACCATTTCCTCCCCAATTTGGCCTAGACGGAAGAAAAACATATGAATGTGCAGACAGTCGCCCCTCTTTCTCTTGACTGGATCGATGGAGATCTCCTTCCAATCTCACCGGTGAAGCCTCACTTGACTGGATCGATGAAAGCCACACTCTCTCCCAGTCGAAAGGCCCGAAGCCCTAACTTCCGCTCGGCTGTTGGTCTCTACTCGCGATCTGGAGGTCAGGAAGAATAATAGGCCGAATGAAAATGCTAGCTCCCTTTTTATTTGTCATAATGAACTGGAATATATAAATATGTGCCTAGTGGACCGCCCGGTTCAGCCAAGAGGCGGCATAAACTAACAATCTCTACCTTAACGTCTCTTCTATTTCATGTTCCACCTTAAGCTTGGATCTTCTACCAAAAGGGGCACCCCCTCTCCCTGGGGTCACCACGATCAGCACACACAAATGTGAGTCAAGTCAAGACAATGCTTGAGCTTGACTCCTGTCACAAGTTTTGTCAACATATCTGCAACATTGTCCTCAGTGGGCACCTTCAGTAATTGAATCTCGTCGCCTCGAACGAATTCCCTTAACTCCTGGTAGCGCACATCAATGTGTTTTGTCCTTGCATGATAGACTAGGTCCTTTGCAAGATAAGTTGCACTCTGACTGTCACAATGCAGCTTCACTGACTCCTGAGAGATTCTGAGTTCCTTGATAAGACCCCTGAGCCAAATAACTTCTTTAGCAGCCTCCACCGCAACAATGTACTCTACCTCTATCATGGACAGAGCTACTATATCCTGAAGAGTAGCTTTCCAACTGATAGGACCTTCACTTACAAGGAATATGTAACCAGAAGTCGATCTTCTTCTGTCGAGGTCGCCCGCATAGTCAGAATCAATAAAGCCCTCTAAATCTCCAGCAACTATGCCCCTTTTGAAAAGTAAGCCGACGTATGACATTTCGTTCAAATATTGCAGAATCCACTTGACTGCTTCTAAGTGTGTTCGCCCTGGATTTTGTATCTGCTGACAATGTTAATTGCCCGAGCAATATCTGGCATTCCAAAAGATTTGTAACAACTTTAGATTCTACTATATTGAACTTTTTCAGTACCTTCTGAATGTAGTCAGTCTGAGAAAGCCACAACATCCCTCACTTTCTATCTCGCTTGATCTTCATCCCAAGGATCTTCTAAGCATGACCAAGATCTTTCATCTCAAATTCAGCCTTCAATTTTTTACTTCAGTATCTGAATCTCTCGGGTTGACTTGCAAATAATAAACATGTCATCAACATAGAGCATCGAAATTCGAATATTGCCATCTTCAAGAAATCTGTAAAAGACGCAACTGTCGTACTGGCTCCTGTTGTAGCCGTGTGATGTCATGAAGATGTTGAATTTCTTATACCACATCATCGGAGTCTGTTTAAGACCATAAAGAGACCTCTCCATCTTGCACACATTTTCTCATCGCCGGTCGAATGAACACCTCAGGCTGCAGTATATAAATCTCCTCCTCTAGGCTGCCATGAAGAAAAGCAGTCTTCACGTCCATTTGCTCTAGCTCCATGTCCCGCATAGCTACCATGGCAAGTAACACTCAAATGCGAACGGTGCTTCACTACCGGTGAGAAGATTTCATCAAAGTCGACACCCTTCTTCTGCGTGAACCCCTAGGCTACGAATATGGATTTATATCTCCACTGATCTTTCCCTGATGTGGACTCATTCTTCTTGAACACCTATTTGGAACTGATTGTCTTATTCCCTTTAGGCAGACTAACCAAGTCCCAAGTATTGCTCTTCTGAAGGGATTCCATTTCTTCTACCATAGAACCTTTCCACTGAGAATTGTCTCTGCTTTCTATAACTTCTCGGTAAGAACAAGGATCTGAGGAGATCGTCTAAATAGTGTATGTTATAGTGTCCTGTAGCCTGAGAGGCAGTCTGACCTCTCTCCTCGCCTTTCCTCTAGCAATCGAGTATGGCTCTGCTTCAATAGGTTGAACAACATCTGTCTCCTCTGAGTCGGAGGAATCATCATGAACGTCTACTTTGGCACTTCCATCCAGCTCCACCTCCACTGGTGAGTCTGGAGTCTTCTCCACCTCTTTAACTTGAGAATGAGACTTCTTCAGCATAGAAGATTCATCAAAAATGACGTCGCGCTTCGGCTCGACCTTCTTAGTCTCAAGGTTCCACATCTTTAACCCTTTGGTGTCGGCCTTATGGCCCAGAAAGATGCACTTCTTAGACTTAGCATCCTGCTTTGTCTTTTCTGAATCCTACAGTAATATATAGATAGGACATCCAAAAATGTGAATATTAGAATAATCAATAGGTTTATCTGACCATACTTCTTGTGGAGACTTCAGATCTAGTGACATTGAAGAAGACTAATTTACTAGATAACAAACAGTATTGATGGCTTCAGCCCAGAAAGACTTGGGTAAATCAGCGAACAGTTGCATGCACCGAGCTCTTTCTAGCAACGTTCTGTTAATCCTCTCTACAACGTAATGTGGTGTACTTGGTATGGTGAGATATCGAGTGATGCCTTCCTGACTGTAATAAGTTTGAAGCTCTATCACAATCTGCCACCATTATCAGATTTGAGGTGTTTCACCATCTTCCCGGTCTGCTTTTTCATTGTGGTCTTCCAGATCTTAAACTACTTAAATATTTCAAATTTATGCTTGAGAAAGTAGATCCAAGCTTTTCTTGAGAAATGTCGATGAAGGTCACAAAATACTTGGCACCTCCAAGTGATGGCTCTAGGGTTGCCCCTCAAACATCTGAATGTATGTACTCCAGAATCTGTTGCTACGCTCGCTCGAAGTCACAAATTTCACCCTACACTGTTTCCCGAGGATACATGTTTCGCAGAAATCATGCTTGCATGTTTTTACTCCTTCCAGGAGACCTTTCTTATGTAGATCCAACAGCCATCTCTCGCTCATGTGGTCAATCCTGTCATGCCACAACAAAAAGGAATCCTCATCTATCGACGTAGAAACCGTTGCATCTCCAGCTATAGCGGTGCCAATCAGTCTATAGAGAGTACCAACACGCTCGTCTTTCATCACCACTAAAGCGCCCTTTTTGACTTTTAAGTAGTCACCATCACCAACATATGAATAACCGGCTGCCTCCAAAGTGTCTAAAGAAATCAGGCTCTTTCTTAGATCGGGCACATATCTGAAGTTCGTAAGCGTTTTGATAGTTCCATCATACATCTTGATTCTGATACTGTCAATCCTCATCGTTCTGCACTCTAAGTTATTTCTCATATGAATGCGCCCACCATCACATTGCCTGAAGCTATGAAATCATTCTATGTTCGGGCACATGTGATATGAGCATCCAGTACCCATGATCCATGCATCTGTGGTGTCTAGATGGGTGAGAAATGAAGAACGTCAGCATCATTCTCATTATCGAATGCCACCGCAGCCTATTGTGGCTCTTGCATCCTCTCCTTCAGCTTTTTTTCGGGCAGTTATTTTTTCAGTGTCTCTTTTTCTTGCAGTAATGACACCTGTTGTTTTTGCCTTTGGACTTAGACTTGGGTCTGCTTTCCTTCTTGCCTCTGTCTCTAAATCTTCCTCTGAGTGGGTCGTTGCTCTGCACAAGTATACCCTCACCGGTTTTAGAACCTGATTTGCTTCTCATTTCATTCGATGGCAACGTGACCATCATCACTTCCATCTTGATGGTGTCCTTTCCATAAAGGATCATGGTGACCAGATGATCAAAAGACTTCGGCAAAGAGGACAATAGAAGAAGAGTCTGGTCTTCTTCTTCAACCTTTACATTCATACTGCGCAACTGAGAGATAAGCTTGTTGAACACGTTCATGTGCTCCAACTGAGTACCTTCAGACATCCTCGAAATGTATAACTGCTCCTTGATATGGAGCTTATTCATGAGCGACTTGGACATGTAAAGTTCCTCCAATTTCTTCCACAGATCTGTTGTAGTCTCAGCATAGACTACATTGTACATCACTTCGTCTGCCAGGCATAGCTGAATTGTGTTGATGGTCGTCAGATCTAATTCTTCCCATTCGTCTCCATCTTTCCCGGACTTCTCCTTACCAAGAAGTGCTTCATTGAGATTTTGCTGAACGAGCACTGTCTTGATTCGTTTCTGCCATTGACCAAAATCAATCTTGTCACCGTACTTCGGAATCTCAAATTTTGCCGCCATCGCGTTGCTTATGAATTTTCGAGAAGCAGAACCTCCCTCTGATACCAATTATTATGAAATCTGCACTTATTTCTTACCGTCGTGGAACACGCAGCGCAATAACAATAACTGCAAAATACGAGAAAAAATTAATGCATGAAAAATAAGAAAGCGCAGACGACACAGAGATTTACATGGTTCAGAGAGAAACTCCTACATCCACGAGGAGAGCACCGGAGAACGATCACTATAATCAGGAGCAATGTTTACAATAATAATGAAATAGAATCCGGTCGATCAAAGCTGAGCATACACACCAAGCTTCCACTGTTGCTTATGCCATAGATCAAGGAACTTCTCCGAGAATCACTAGAAAGGGGCCCTCTCCTCCGCTAACGGATATGCAGTAGCAAGAGACTCCAACAAACAGTCCTCCACAGAGGCGAAGATCTTTCTGAGGGAATGGTGGATTTGACCTTCTCCTCCCCGATTTGGCCCATACGGAAGAAAAACACCCGACTGTGCAGACAGTCGCCCCACCTTCTCTTGACCGGATCGATGGAGATCTCCTTCCAATCTCACCGGAGAAGCCACACTTGACTGGATTGATGAAAGCCACGCTCTTTCCAGTCGAAAGGCCCAAAGCCCTAACTTCGCTCGGCTGCCGGTCTCCACTCGCGATCTGGAGGTCGGGAAGAAGAATAGGCTGAATGAAAATGCTAGCTCCCTTTTTATTTGCACTAATGAACCAAAACATTTATAAATATGTGTCTAGTGGACCGCCCGGTTCAGCCATGAGGCGGCATAAACCAACAATCTTTTATATTTTTCTTAATAAAACTTTTTGATAAAGTGGGAATCAATCATCACCGTGAAATGGACCTCCATTTAGGGCCCAAATGGAGAGGATCCCGATCCATGATCGCCACCAAGAAAAAAAACTAGTTTGCACATAAAAAGGAATAAAGTTCCTTAGGGAGATGTGTGTTACAAATGATGATTCATAATCACCACACTTACGATCATTACGTCGTGCCAAACTGAGGCTTATTAGGGTAATATGACTTTGACAAGGTCAAGGAAATTAAATGTTTTATACTCGTATATTTATTTTGTTCAAATTCTAATCAGATTAAAAGTTGTATTTTAATAATGTTTTAGCCATTATAATATTAGGAAAAAAATCATCAATGAAGTTGTTGAGGGTCGCTCGAGGCTCTCGATAAATTGGACTAAACCTAGCCGTCTTAGCCCGCAGAGCAGTCAAGCGCGCAATTAATCACAGAGAAAATAGAGAAATGGACAGATTTTTAACGTGGAAAACCCGTGAATAGAGTAAAAAATCACGTGACTGGTTCGGTGATAGTCAAACTTCAATGGTTGCAGTTGTTCACGAGGTTTTGGAGAAAACCGAGGGGGACAGGCCGCTCCTCGATCGTTATAGCTTGGGGAGTGAGAGAGAATGTAACTTATTTGGAGGGTGACATGCCACCACCCACGAAACTCTTTCTTTGTCTTCTCTGATGAAGAAGAATGCTCGATGTCGTTGTCCTGACGTTGAGCGCTAGCGGTTGTGTGCAACATGATCGCTAAGAAAGGATGGTGGAGTGTTTTGCGTGCAGGAACGATTATTGAGGAAAGCTGGCAAAATGTCCTGCACATAGGAGCGTCGCGGGCTCTGACAGATCTTCGAAGTGCTCGGGAGACAGCTCATAAGAGGATTTTGGCAGAGCTCTTGCCTGTAGGAGGAGAAGACTGAGAGGAAAAAAGTTAGAATGAGAGGGAATCTGTAGTCCTATTTATAGGTCGTCATAATTTCCTAGTTATGTAGTTATCCGCAGATCGTAACCACCCAAATTACTAATTGCAGACTGTTTCTAATATAGTTTAAGATGCGTATTATTTTTATTATTTCGCAATTCGCAGGCCGTCATAATTTCGGATATTTTTAACCACTATTATAGGTGGTTACACTGGTGGTTATGTGGGTGGTTACCCACGTAACGGATGATGACGATCGTGGGAGGGCGATCAGACGGTGGTGGTCGAAGAGAGGATGACGGGGGGAGACCCGATCGGGGAGGACCGACCGGCGGTCGGCAGGGAGGGGCCGACCAGGAGGCCGCTGGACTTGAGGAGGCCGGCCAGGCGCCGGTGTCACGGAGGGTCGCCCGGGCAGTGGCCGCCCGGACGCCGGCCTCACTGAGGTCGACCAGGTGAAGGTTGCCCAAGCGTCGGCCTCCCGGAGGCCGCCCGGGCGCGACCTCACGGAGGCCGACCAGGAGGCCGAACGGGAGGCACCCGCTCCGGTCTCGCGAGGGTCGGCTAGGCGAAAGTCTGGTCGTCTGTGGACCTCATTGAGGCTGGCTGAACGGAGGCGGCCAGACGGAGGCCAGCCGAGTGCCGGCCTCAAGGAGGCCGCCCAGGCGTCGGCCACACGGAGACTGGTCGGGCCGCTCGGGCATCGGCCACGCAGTGACTGGTCGGGCGGAGGTCGCTCGGGTGCTGGCCTCACGCAGGTCGGTCGGGCGGAGGCCTCCCGGCATCGACCTCGTGGAGGGAGACCGGGCAAAGGTGGTGGCCGGCTCGAACGACCGGCCACGGGAGGTTGGTCACACGTATTATGGGATCGCGTGCACGGATCGCACATGTATCGGACACGCTGGTTGTGCACGTGGTGGTTACTCTCATAACCACCCATTAAGTTATTGGGGGTTATGAGACTATGACTAACTACAATCTGGATTTCCTATAAATTGTGGGAGATCCCATCAGAAGTTAAGATTTTCAAATAATTAAATATTTAAACTAATAGCTTTGACAATTTAATATTCTTTGGCTCATAGTTGGAGTTTTATAGTAGATAAATATATTTGAATGTGAAATTATCTTTTGGTTGTCACGTTGGCTCGAAAATTGAAGATTACTCTTCGCTCAAGTTTGTTGAAGATGAGAGGTGCATCCGGGATGTTATGTGATAGTAAAGTACTATTAAACTTAAATGCAAGTTTTACTGTACTGTAATTAGACCAGCAATGTTCTACGGTTCTGGGTGTTGGGCAATGAATTATGTACACGAGCAAAAAATAGGAGTTGCAGTCATAAGAATGCTTAGGTGGACGTGTGGACACCTGATCGAGACTAGATAAAATTGGAATGAATGTATTAGGGATGAGTAGGGAGAGACACCAATTGTAAAGAAGATGTGAGAAGCTCTATTAAGATGGTTTCAACACATACAAAGGAGATCATTAGAGACATCTGTTAGGCATTGTAAGAATTTAGTCACTAGTGTTAAACGGGGGAGGGGTAGACCCCAAAAAAACTTAGAATGAAACTAGAAGAAAAGACATCACGTACTTAAGCATTAGTGAGATTATGACAAAAGATAGGGCAATGGCGACAAAAGATCTGTATAACCGACCCCACTATGGTGGGATAAAAGATTGAGTGTGGTTGTTTGTTACTCTTCGCTCAAGTTTTGACTTGGATTGGCTTGGCCCGTCCCGTGTCGGCTAGATATCAGATAGAGTGCCCTAAACAGCAGGGGGCGGATCCAGGAAATTAAAAATGAGAGTGCACAAATTTTATTAAAATACAATAATACATAATAGTTCTAAATTTTGGAGGTGCACATAGTTGAGTTTGATTTGCGAATAATAAATTTGATTTATGACTAACAAAAATTTGACTTGCATATTAAAATTAAATAAGAGTGTTTTTTTAACAATAAAAGAGTTATGAAATGAAATATAAATAGAGCCTTGTTAAATGCGGCCAGTTTCAGCCATATGCATGCCTCGATTTATAAAAAAGAATATTTATTTATTTTCAAATTGCAAGCCACAATTATCTTTTCAAAAAACTTCTTCTAATCAATAAGGTTGTCTAGCGGTTCATCGGCGGTGTATCAAAAAGGTTGGAGCCCAGAAGTAGCGGTCTTCAAACGGCGTGTAAGGGTGATCAATAGAGGATGTTGGCGTTTCCTCGCACATCCAGGAGTGAACCTTGTTATCAATAAT